>WSXT02016279.1:0-17130 GCA_011762715.2 Neuroterus valhalla
TAATGGAATTCCTGTTTTCTCCCTGGTCAACAGAATTCCCAGTCGATTTCCGGTCATTTACCGGTCGATAAAATCCCCGGTCATTTTCAAATTCTTCAGTTTAATTGAATTCCCGGACATCTCCCGGTTTTCTCCTGGCCAATAAAATTCGTGGTCATTTCCTAGTACTCTCTCCCAGTCAATAGAATTCCCCGTCAATCTCCGATCAATTGGATTACCGGTCATTTTCCAATCTTTCCAGTTTAATTATTTCCTGGTCATTCCCCGGTTTCCTTCCAGTCAAAAAAATTCCCGGTCACTATCCAGTTTTTTCCAGGTCAATGAATTTACTGTTCAATTTTTGTTTTTCTCTTGTCAATAAAATTTCCTGGTTTTCTCTCCTTCATTTAATAAGGAATTATGTGAAGTTCGTTAGATTCGAGAAGGAATCTCTGGAGAAATTGAATGGTTTGTGGTTAATTAAAAAGGAGACTGACATAATCTCCTAAGGTAAATGGAAGGGGATATAAGCAAATAAGGTAGAACCCAATTTCGTAAGGGAAACCGCGAAACAATAGTATTGATTTTATTTCCATATCGTTCAATGGTTCGTAGAGAGTGAGAGAAGGTAAAGCCTCTTCTTACGATGCGTTCAGGGTTGTGAAAGAGACCTAAGGGTACATATCGAGCGATGGATGTTGGATGTTCGGCGTGCTCGTCACGTAGAGAAAGGAGGGAGGAGACGAGAGGGAAGGGAAGGAAGAGATAGGAAGAAAAAAGAGAGTGCGCGCGAGAGAGAAGGAGGAGAGGAAGCGAAGAGAGGGAGAGAAAGCCACAAGAGGAGGACAAAATGAGAAAAAGAGAGAGAAAAAGTAAAGGGGTGATGAACCAATAGTCTGCGGGTATATAGAAATACATGCACTGGTTATAACGCAAAAATCGATACTTATTTTTGATTAAGGAGGAAAAAAAATGTTCAAACAATTTAAAAAACGCTTACTCACCAATCTTGAACAATTTTCTCCACTGGAATTTCATGAACCTATTTTCCTCTTACCTGAAACATAAAGAGTTAAAAATTAGTTTCAAAGTAAAGGGCTCAGAGTAACTTCACTGGTAGAAAATAGTGTCAATTTCGGGAATTTAGGGATAGGGCAAAGTAGGTAGGTTAGTTATTCTCTCTCCCTTGCCGACTGTTTTATATTTTCTCAAAGTCTTATGCTATTCAAGAATACCCGGAAAGATTTCCAAATCCCTTGAACCCTTAAAATCCGTTGGAACACGCTGAAATCTATTTGATAACTCTTGAATTTTGTTGGAAATCCTGTGAAATTCATTGAATTCCATGAAATCTGGTATGACTCTGAAATTCCTGAAAATATTCTATATTTTTTTAAATTCCTTTAAATATTCCAGAATACCTAAAAAGCTTTTTAAATCCTTGGAGACATTGACACCATAAGAAAGATGGTTGAAAAGTTTGAGAAATGATAGGAAGATAGTTGGTAGAGAAGATGGTTACAGAGTTGGAGGTAAAATAATGAGATAAATAATAAAAGAGGTTAGAAATAAATAAGGTTAGAAAATTCGAGTAAAGATGTTAAAGCTGGAGGGAAGATGGTTAGAGAGTTGGTTGGAAATATAATTGAAGAGTTGGTTAGAGAATTGGACGAGATGGTCCAAGAGTTGGTCAGAAATATGATTGGAGGATTGGAGGTTATATAATTAGAGCTGGTTAGAAATACGGTTAGAAGCTGGGGAAAAAGTAGGTAGAGAGATGGTTAGAAAGATGGTAAGAGAGAATGTTAGAGAGTAAAAAGATAGATGATTGAAGAGTTGGTTGAATTGTTGGAGGAGAGATGATCGGAAAGTGGATCAGAACAATGATTGTGAAGTTGAAGAGGATATGGTTAAAGAGTCGGCTAGGAAGATAGTTATATAGTTGGAGCAAAATTTGAGAGGTTAGAAAAATGGTAAAAGAGTTGGAGGGAATCTGGTCGGGGGTGCATAAAAAAGATATTGAGACACCTGAGGAGAAATAATAGAAGAGTTTGTTCAAAATATGATAAGAAATCCGGTTGAAAAGATACATAGAGTTGGAGGAAATTATGTTGGAGAGTTACTTAGGAAGATGCTCAGACAGTTGGAGGAGGTAAGGTTGGAGAGTTATAGGAGCAATGGTTACAAAGTTGTTCAGAAAGGTGGTTAAAGAGGTGGTTAGCGAAATGGTAAGAGTTAGGAAAAGGATGGTTGGAGAGTTGATTAGACTTGGCAGGAAACATTTGTTCAGAAAGATTGTTGGTGAGTGAAGGGCAGATGGTTAGAAAGTTGTTTATGAAGATGGTCAGAGAGTTAGGGAAAAAGCGATGAGAGAGTTGGAGAAGAGGCTGTCAGAGAGTTGGTGAGACAAATGGTACGAGAACGAAAAGATAGACGATTGAAGAGTTGGTTAGAGTTTTAGAGAAGAGATGGTCAAAAAATAATCAGAGAGTTGAATAGAATATGGTTAAAGAGTCGGTTAGGAAGATAGTAACAGAGTAGGAGCAAAGTTGGTTAGAGGGAAGGTTTCAAAAATGGTAAGAGAGTTAGAGGGAAGCTGGTCAGACGGTTTATAAGAAAGATATTAAGAGAGTTGGAGAAAAATGGTTGAAGATTTTGTTCGAAAGATGGTAAGAGAATTGGTTGAAAAGATGGATAGAGTTAGAGGATATTTGGTTGAGGAGTTACTTAGGAAGATGGTCAGACAGTTGAAGAACAGACGGTTAGAGAGTTATGGAAAAAATGGTTAGAAAGATGGTTGAAGAGGTGTTCCGAGAAGTTGTAAGAGAGTTGGAAAAAGATTTTCTTAAAGTTTTTGGACCATAAAACATGCTTTCAAAATCTTAGAAATTGAAGACAATAGAAGTACCATAGTTGCGACCTCAAGGAATATTCAATGCCTGAAAATATAAAATGCGAGTCTGTATTTTCGTTTTTTCGTTTTTAAGTAGCAGAAGAAAAGCTTTGAAGTATAAAAATATCGATTTTAAAGTTCCTGGTGCTGCTTTTTTTGTGTCTAGAAGGTAGACTTTTTTGTACTAGACTTGTTCAATGTTCATGTATCGACTGCAATTGCAGTAGGTATCACCTTTCGAAGGGAACTTGCCGCATCACCGCCCTCATGAGACACGTATTTTGCATTCCTGAGTTTCAGAACGGCCCCAGTTTTTCTCAGGTATCGGTTTTCTATAAACGAAGTGGTTTGAAAAGCTGCACTGGTCATTTTTCTCATCTTACATTACCCAAGCAGAGAGTCTATCCAATGACAATCTAATTCCCGAACTCAAATTTCACTCGAGTAAGAGGAAACGTAGTTAGAGTTGCAGAAAAGATGGTTAGAAAGTTGTTAAGAAAGATGGTGAAAGAGTTAGAGGTTGGTTGGGAATATGGTTAAGAGGCCGTTAGCGAGATGGTGAGAGAGTTGGAGAGTAGATGGTAGAAAAGTTGAAAGGAAGCTAATTATAAAGTGGGTTAGACAGATGGTTGAAGAATTTGAGGAAAGGTGGACAGAGGATTGATGAGAAAGATGGTAAGCTACACAGAGGGAAGACGGTTAAAGAGTTGGAGGAAAGGTGGATAGAGAGTTGGCTAGGAAGATGGTTGAAGAGTTGGTTAGAAAGATGGTTAATGAGTGAGAAAGAAAGATGGTCAACGAGTTGGAGGAAAGATGGTTAGAGAGTTAGTTGACGAGATGGTTTAAGAGTTGGGAGAGCGGTAGTAAGGAGGTTGGTTGGGAAGATAGTGGAGAGTTGGTTAGAGAGATGGTGAGGGAGCTGAAGGGTAGATGGTAAAAAAGTTGAAAGTAAGTTTATTATAAAGTAGGTTAGAAAGATGGTTGAAGAATTTGAGGGAAGATGGACAGAAGGTTGATTAAAAAAATGGTAAGCAACACGGAGGGAAGATGGTTGAAGAGTTAGTTAGAAAGATGTAAAGAAAGTTGGTAGGAGTTACAGAATTGATCAGAAATAAATTGCGGGATAAATGGTAGAAGAATTGGTCAGGCAGATAGTGAGAGAGTTTGAAGAGATATGGAAAGAGGTGTCTAAAAGATTGTAAAAGAATTGTTTGTGAATATGGCTGGAGACTCGCTGAAAAAATAATCGGTATTGGCAAGAAAGATGGTAAGACTATTAGAGGAGAGATGATCAGAGTGTAAGTGAAAGAGATGGTTAGAGAATTCAAGGGAAGATGGTTTTAGTTGAAGAGAAGAAAGTGAGAGTTGGTAAGAAAGACCGTTGGGAAGTGAAGGGAAGATGATTGAAGAGTTTACTAGAGAGTTGAAGGAGGGTAAGTTAAAGAATTGATTCAAAAGATGGTTAGAAAGTTGGAAGAAAGATGGCAAAAGTGGTGGTTAGGGAGATATTAGGAGTGCTGATCAGAAAGATGGTCAGGAAGTTTGTTAGTGAAACAATTAGAGAGCTGGATAGATTAGGGAGGGGAGATGGTTACACGGTTATAAGGTAAGAGAGTCGTAGAAAAGATGATTAGAGAGTTGATTAGAAATGATGGGTAGAGAATTGGTAGGAAAGATGGTTATGGAGTTGAAAGTAAGATAATAAGAGAGTTAGTAACAAATAAGGTCAGGAAGCTTGAGTTAAGATAGTTAAAGCTGAAGAAAAGATGGTGAGAGAGTTGATTTGAAAGATAGTTGAAGAAAGATTTTGGAAGATGGT
Organism: Neuroterus valhalla; assembly: GCA_011762715.2. Lineage (NCBI taxonomy): Eukaryota > Metazoa > Arthropoda > Insecta > Hymenoptera > Cynipidae > Neuroterus > Neuroterus valhalla. The sequence goes on from WSXT02016279.1 coordinate 4,692, forward strand.
TAGAGAAATGGAGATCTGGTAAGATAATTCCTCAAAAAGATGTTTCGAGGAAGATGGTCGGAAGATGGTTGGAAAGATGGTCGGAGGGATGGAAGGAAGATAGTTGAAGAGTTGGTTAGGAGTATGGTTAGATAGTTGGAAGAAAGATGGTAAAGGAACGGGTTAAGAAGAGAGTAGAAGAGTTCGAAGAAGGATGGTTACCCGTTGTCGGAAAGATGGTATAAGAGTTGGTTGTAAATAAGGTTATGGAGTCAAAGAAAAGATGATAAGAGAGCTGGTAAGGAAGATGGTGATATTGTTAGAGGAAAGATAATCAGATAGTTGGTTAGACAGGTGGTCAGAGAGTTATAGAGATAATGAATGGAGAATTGGTTAGAGAGTTGGAGGAGAGATGGTTAGGTAGCTGGTTATAAAAATGATAAGAAAGTTGGAGGAAGTATGGTTAGAGTTGATTAGAAAGATGATGAGATAAAGATAAGATAGTCAGAGATGTGTTGAGAAAGATGATTGAAGAGTGAAAGAAACATGGCTGAGGAGTTGCTTTGAAAGATGGTTCAAGAAATGGAGGAAAGATAGAAAGAGGGTTGCTTGAAAAAATGTTTAGTTTAGATACTTGAAGTTGAGGAGAAGGAGATTAGAGAGTTGGAAGGAAAGATGATGAAAGAGTTGAAGGAATGATGGTTCAAGAGTTGGCTAAATAGATGGTAAGAGAGTTGATGAAGGTTTCGTAAAACAGTCTATCCGTAGGTATCCGTGAAGAAATGTTTAGAGCGTTAGAAAGTAGGAGAAGAGATGGTCCTTCGAGCCGGATGCTAGTTCAACTTGAAAACATCACCTAAACCAACCAAAAACATATTTCTCTCTCGAAGAATCTCTTCAATATGAGTTTTCACATTTCCAATACAATGTTTCCTCCCTTATCATAAAATCAACCCTCAGCAAATGAGTCTGAGTTGTTTCTAGAGAAAGATATAAGCGGGATACGAGAATCAGTTATCTCGTTATTAGTGGCAATCAGGCACAAGTGCAATCACAAATGCAGTGCTTTGCAGGCAAGTGCTTGGGTGCATGAGGAAGTATGTTAGATGCAAGCGCACTACGCAAGACAGTTTATGGAGCATTAGCCTGAATGCACTTTCTCATACATGTATAATTTAAATCCACTCCCTTAAACACATAAACCACAATTATTAGAAAAAAATTTGGAAAGAAATAAACACATCCTGAGTAAGTTGACCTACTCATTAGGCACGTTCTCATACATTGAACTCATCTCCTTTCTTTTTTTTTTTCTACCCTGCACTCCCTCACTCATTTTCAACACCTCATCCTCTTTCTTTTCTGAAATAATTGTTCTACTAGACCTTCCTTCACATGATCTATCCTTTGTTTTTCTCTTCCTTCGACTTATTCTCACATGGTCTGTCCTCTCTTCATTGATACACCCTCTTCTCCATGTAACTAACTCTACACTCCCTCACAAATTTTCACTCCCCCTTTCTCCTTCTTTCACCTTGCGCTCCTCCGCACATTTATACTAACTTCTTATGTTCCTCTCCTACTTTCATACTTGTTTTACTTGACTTTATTTCACACACTCTGTCCTTCTCTTTCTTACTTCTTTTTTTCCATGAGATTTCTTTTACTTCTTTGTCAACTCTTCCTCTTTCTTATCTACTGTTACTATGGTTTTACTCGCCCTCTCGTCACATACTCTAACCATTGTATATTGTCACACTCATACTTTAAAATAATTAAATCTGAGTTATGAAACAAATATTAACTATTTACTACGTTATTTACAACCCTGCAGACCTTAAAATTTATTAACAACAGTTTCTGTACTTCTTCTAGTTTTCGTTTGTTTGACAAGACTTCTCTTTAGGCAATCCTGATTCCTTATCACTAATTCACATCTTTTTACGAGAAACTTCTGCCTTGTACTGCCCTTGAAAACAAACCTAGTAAACCTTGCAGAAAGAAAATCGCTTTTAAAACTATCTTCAATGGTTATTTTCAAGAACTGATTTTACGATTCGCTCTCAGAAGAAAGCACAAAACTTGCCACTTCCCTTAGTTTTCTGATAATTATACAGCAAATTGAGGAAAAGATTAGGAAAAAAAGGTAACAAAAAGATTAAGAGAGTTTGATGGAAGATGGTTATACTTGGAGGAAAGATGGTAAGAGAGTTGGCTGAAAAGATGCTTAGAGAGTGAAAGGAAAGATGGTTTAAGACTTGGATAGAAATTTGAAGGAGTTATGGTTAGAGAGATGGATGCAAGTAATTTTAAGTGTTTGCAAATGACATCAAGTCTCTTTCAAATAATTAAGGCTTAGGCTAGGATTTCCAATCGTTCCGAATATTTTACGAATAATTTTTCGTATCTGCAAGTGTTTGAAAATGCTCGAAAAAAATTCCAAGTGCTTCTATAACATTTTAGGTGATTGAAAGTAATATTGAGTGATTGCAAGTAATTTCAAGTGTTTGCAAGTGTTATCTAGCCTATTGAAAATACTAAAAAGATGGTTATAATTGGAGGAAAGATGGTAAGAGAGTTAGCTGAAAAGATGCTTAGAGAGTAAAAGGAATAATGGTTTAAGACTTGGATAAAAAGTTTGAGGAGTTATGGTTAGAAAGATGGTGAGGGATTGGTATGGGAGATTGCCCGAGAGTTGATAATGAAGTTGTTAGAGAGTTGAACGAACATGTTCAAAGAGTTGGTTTGTAAGATAGTTAGAGCGATGCAGGAGAGATGATGAAAGAGTTGCTTGAAAGATGCTCAGAGAGTTGGAGGGAAGTTACTTGAAGGGTTGGTTCAAAAGATGATTAGAGTATTGGACAAGAGATGGTTAGAGAGTAAGTTGGAGAGACGGTGGGAGAAAGGCAGGAAAGATGGTTAGAGAGTTAAAGAAACGGTGCTTCGAAAGTTGGTTAGAAAGTTGGTTCAAGAGATGGTTAGCAAAATAGGAAGAGAGGTCGAGGAGAGATCGTGAGGGAGTTAGTTAGAAAGATGCTTAGAGAGTAAAAGCAAAGATGGTTGGAGACTTGTCTAGAGAGCTGAAGGAGGGATGGGCAGAGAGTTGGTAAGATAAATGACTCAAGAGTTGCAGGGAATATGGTTAGAGAGTTAGCGGGAAGTTGATTTGGGAGTTGATTAGAAAGACGGTGGGGAAGTTACGGGGGAGATAATCCGAGAGTTGATAAGAAAGATGTTTAGAGAGTTAGACAAACATGGTGGAAGAGTGAGTTTGAATGGTAATTAGGGAAATGGAGGAGAGATGGTGCAAGAGTTGCCTAAAAGATGTTCATAGCGTTGAAGGGAAGTTGCATGAAGGGTTGGTTAGAAAGATGATTAGAGAGTTGAAGGAGAAATGGTTAAAGAGTCAGTCGGAGAGATGGTAGGAGAGTGAGAGGAAAGATGGTTAGAGAGTTGAGGGAACGTTGCTTAGAAAGTTGGTTAGAATGAGGGTCAAAGAGATGGTTAGCAAAATAGGAAGTGAGTTGGAGAAAAGATGTCGAGACAGTTAGTTAGACTTGGAAGGAAGGATGGATATAGAAGTAAAAAGTAGAAGTGAGAGCTTGCTGATAATAATCATATAACAGATCTGAAAAATCCTATTTTGCGTAAATTAGAGCCCCTTCTTAAACTACCCGAATCGTCCTTCCGTAGGGTTTTATTTTTTTTCATTTATTTTTTCTCATCATAGACTCCGCAGACGATCGTAGGTGGAGAAAGGGAAGACGGAGGCTTCAGGAAGTCAATGGAACTGAGCCGTAGAAGGTGCGAGGAAGTGAAGAAGGAAGGAAAATGTTCGTCTATCAAAGGGTTAATCCGACCACCTATGATAACGCCTCTCAGCCAATCCAGCAGTTTCCTTCAATGTCAGAAATTATTCTTTTTGAATGAACTCTTTTGTTCCACACGGATCGCTGATTGATTTCTCTAGCAATCACTCCAGGTGGAGAGATTATAAGAGTTATCATACATTAGGATTTAAAAACTATCGTATTACAGATAAGTGTTTGCAAGAGCTTAATGATTCTTGAAAGTAATTGGAAGTGTTTTCAGATAATCAGAAGTGTTTCGAAGCAATTTTCAGTCTTAAGTCTTTCTAAGTGTTCGAAGGATCTTGCAAGTGTTTCAAATAAATTGAAAGTAATCCCGAGTGTTCTTAGGCAATTTCATGTAATTGCAAGTAATTTTGGGTGTTTTCAAGTGATTTGAAGTAATTGGAAGAAATTGAAAGTCCTAAGTCTTTTCAAGTGTTCGAAAGATCTTGCAAATGATTTCAAGTATTTAGAAGTGCCTTGAATTCTAAAAAAGTATTTCAAAGGTTTTTTTGTAAAATCCTAAAAGATTAAGGGAGTGCTTGCAGATAATCTCAAGTGCTTGCAGATTCTTTCAAGTGTTCGCAAATGATTCCAAGTATTCCACTAGGAATGAAATTCTTACCGAGTGTTTTTCGGTGTTTTGAAGATCATGCAAGTGTCTAAAAGTCCTTGAGAATAATATCAAGTGTTTTCAGATAACTCATGTTATTGCAAGTAATTTTGAGTGTTTGCAAGTGACTTCAAGCATCTTAAAAATACTGAAAGTCTAAGCTAGGATTTTTAAGCGTTCCAAAGATCTCACAAATAATTTTTAGTATCTGCAAGTGTTTGAAAGCACTCGAAAAAAATTTCAAGTACTTCTATATCATTTTCAAAGATTGCAAGTAATTTTCAGTGATTGCAAGTAATTTTAAGTGTTTGCAAGTGACATCAAGTCTCTTTGAAATAATAAAGCCTAAGCTATGATTTCCAAACGTTCTGAATATTTTACAAATAATTTTTCGTATCTGCAAGTGTTTGAAAATACTCGAAAAAAATTGCAAGTGCTTCTATAACATTTTAGGTGATTGAAAGTAATTTTGAGTGATTGCAAGTAATTTTAAGTGTTTGCAAATGATATCAAGTCTCTTTTAAATAATTAAGGCCTAGGCTAGGATTTCCAATCGTTCCGAATATTTTACCAATAATTTTTTGTATCTGCAAGTGTTTGAAAATACTCGAAACAAATTCCAAGTGCTTCTATAACATTCAAGGTGATTGAAAGTAATTTTTAGTGATTGCAAGTAATTTTAAGTGTTTGCAAGTGACATCAAGTCTCTCTTAAATAATTAAGGCCTGAGCTAGGATTTCCAATCGTTCCGAATATTTTACAAATAATTTTTCGTATCAGCAAGTGTTTGAAAGCACTCGAAAAAATTTGCAAGTGCTTCTATATCATTTTAGGAGATTGAAAGTAATTTTGAGTGATTGCAAGTAATGTCTAGTGTATGCAAGTGATTTTTAGTACATACAAATATGTGACCCAAGTTCCTAGCAAGTGTTTTTCAGTGTTCCAGAAATTTTAAAAGTAATTTCAAGTATGTGAAACTTCCCAAAAGTCTCAGCAAGTGTCATCAAGTGTCCCAATAATCTTGTAAATGTCAAGAAGTATTCGAGAGTATTTCTAAGTGTTTGCAAATATTTGTTCGTATTTTCAAGTAAATGAAAGCTTTTCTGAACACATAGGATGTGTATCAGAAAAAGTAGATTTTGGGTTCCTAATTAATTTTTCTAGCAATCACCCTAGGCATACAGTCCACACAATTAAGAGTTATTTGTTCATCACAACAGTGATTAAGTGATGGAATATACACCTAACACTCAGAATATGAAGAGGAAGCAAACCAGACAAACTGCTTCAATAAAAAAATATGTTTCTGTTATTGTTTTTTCTTACGATAAAGTGGAGCATAAAGAATCAGAGATTGGAAAAGAGCACGTGGCAAAAAGTAGAGGACATCTTTGTCACGTTAACAAAAACGAATGAATTGCATTGACGCGAAGGGGTTGGTACGTGCCACGAGTGGGGGCAATTTCACGGGCGCTTTGTACTTCCGCCTCTATTTGTCTATGCCCGTCTCCGAGTGGTCCTGCAAGCTTTTCTCTCGAATTCTATGTTTGCACCACTGCTGACGTTCGTCAGACCTCATTCAGAATGTCTGCGTGACCCACCCTTTGTATACCAACCATCACAACCCTCTCTTCTCCTTCTCTGTCTCTCTTTTTCTCTTCCTCCTTCTTTTTTCTCTTGCACTTTCTCTCTCTCTCCTTCATATCTTCTTTCTCTCTACCCCCCCTCTCACTCTCTCTCTCTCTTGCATCTTCTCTTCCTTTCTTGCACCTTCTTTTACTCTCGTGCACCTACTCTTTTTCTCTTGCACCTGCTCTTTCACTTTTGCACCTACTCTTTCTCTCTTGCACCTTCTCTTTCTCTTAAGGGATGGTTCCAAATGAGAGGAGAAAAAAGGCATGAAAACAATATTAACTGCAGCTACCACCATTCACTCGAATGCTAGGTCACCAAAACTTTCGTCATAAATTCTGGCAAAGGTAGAAAATACTGATATGAGATGGGAATATTTGGACTTTTCTAAAAGCTGTTTTCATCCTTTTGCTTAAGTGTTTAAAAACCTTCCTGAGAGCTTTTAAATACGGGCTCAAACACCGACAATGTTTTGTCTATACAAATAATTTTTCATGATTCTACCTGGCTGGAATATTCGGGATAGAGAGATTCATTTATCCATTTTTATAAGACTACTTTTCATAATTGGGATCATTGTCTGAAAAGAAAAGAGAGGAGGAAAGCAAGAGAATATTCAGAAGATTCAAGTAGGGGAGAAACAAGCAGGAGGATAGGTACAGGAGGTAGAGAAAACTAGGCGAAGTAGAAACATCTAAGAGAGGCACAGAAAACTAGAGACGTTGAAGACAAAGAATGGGGGAGTGTGTAGGAGAGATAATGAATAGACAAAGTGAGAAAGAAAGGAGAAAAAATGTCCAGAAAAGAGGCTATTAGAAGAGGAACAAGCAGGAGGATAGATAAAGGAGGCAAAAAAAACAAGGCGAGATAGAGGAAACTAAGCGAGGTAGAGAAAACTTGGCGAGGTAGAGAAAACTAGAAGAGGTAGAGAAAACTATAAGAGGCCGAGAACACTAGAAGAGGTAGAGAAAACAAAAGAGTTGAAGGAAAAGAATGGAGAAGTATGGAGGAGAGAAAACTGGAAAAGGTAGAAAAACCAGAGGCGTTGAAGACAAAAGGTGAGAGAGTATTAGGGAAAAAGAATGGATAGCACGAGTGAAGAAGAAAGGAGAATAATGACCAAAAAAAGAGTCTGGAAAAGTGACTGACAGCTCGTCCAGAGCTATAACAGAAAAAGAATACTCAGAGTGTCTGAAATAGGACTCTGAAGAGGAGAGGAATTAAGAGTGGTGAATACACAAAAGCTGATAAGAAAGACGTATGGATGTGAAGGATGTATGGCATGTATGGGATATTTGTTTGACAGAAAAGAGAAGAGAGGAGGAAGTAAGAAAATATTGGGAAAATTCAAGCAGAGGAGAAAGAAACAGGAGGATAGACAAAGGAGGTAGGAAAAACTAGGCAAGGTAGAGAAAACTGGGCGAGGTGGAAAAAACTGGGCAAGTTGGAGAAAACTGGAAGAGGTAGAGACAAAGAATGGGGGAGAGAGAATAGATAGCACAAGTGCAAAAGAAAGGAGAAGAATGACCAAAAAAAGAGGCTAGAACAGTGAATGACAGATCAACCAGGGGTAGAACAGAAAAAGAATTATTGGAGTGTCTGAAGTAGGTCTTTAAAGGGGAAATAAATGAAGAGTCGTGAGAACACAATAGCTCATATGAAGGCTTATAAATAAGAAGGAAGCAAATGATTGTTTGAAAAGAAAAGAGAAGAGAGAAAAAAGCCAAGAGCATATTGGGAAAATTTAAGTAGATGAGGAACAAGCAGGAGGATAGATAAAGGAGATAGAGAAAACCAGGCGAGTTAGAGAAAACTGGAAGAGGTGGAGAAAACTAGAGGAGTACGAGATAAAGAATGGGGGAGTATAGTGGAGAGAGAATGGATAGCACAAGCGAAAAATAAAGGAAAATACTGCCCCGAAAGAAGGCCAGAAAGGTGAATGACAGCGTACTAAGGAGTAAATCTATGATATAATATTGGAGTTTGAGGATGAGACCCTATAAAGAAGAGAAAAAGAGAGTCGCAGAAGCACAATAACTTGCTTGAAAAGATGTGTGAGTGTGGAGGAAGAAAAAGTATATTGGTAGAAGGATAAGGAGAGAAAATACCGAGCAAGTGAATGGGTAAAAGGAATAGAGGAGCATATATGAGATGATTGTATGGAAGGAGAAGTTGAGAGGAGACGAAAGCAAGAGAATGTTTAGAATATTCAAGAGCAAAAGGAACTAGGAGAAGGATAGATAAAGGTGGTTAAGAGAAATTGGAGAAAATCCGAGAAAAGAGAAAATGGCCCAGAAAGATACATGCAGATGCATGGATGTAAGGGAAGCAAAAGTATCAAGAAGAGGATGAGAAGAGAAAATACAGAATTCATGAAAGGGTAGAGGAAATATGAATGTGTATGGGAAGAGGGTGACAGGAAGAGGTAGAGAATGATAGAGGAGGTAAAAATAGGAGAGTTGAAGATCAAAAAAGTATAGGAGGAAGAGGAGAGAATTCATAAATTGTAAGGGAAGAAGAAGAATCACCTGGAAAAGCACTGGCAAAATAAATGGCGAAGTACCCAGAAGATGACCAAAAAAAGAATGGCTGGAATGTGTGAAAGGAAAGCATGCAAGTAAGGAGGTAAGAACAAGAATGCTTTGAGAAAATGTTCGATCACTGGAAAATGATCAGAAAATAGTCTTTAGAGGAAATAAAAAAATTTTTTAGTTCAGGATGATGAAAAAATGAACGAAATATTACTTGTCAGCACCCTCAGCTAACAAGCCATGTAATCATCTTACATTATTTTGAAGCTTTTAAAAAATATTTCAGCTTCCTACCTTCCTCAATTTTTCTGCTTTGAGGGAGAGGCAATATGAAATAATCTGACATGGAACAAAGTGCTTGAGTAAAAGGGAAAAGTCTTATCAGACTCGAAGATTTAAAAGCACGGAGCTAGTAAACCCCTTCGAAGTCTCGGCAGAGAAAACTAGGAAAAAAACCAAGCATAATAAGAATTGTTCTCCATGTTCCTTCCCTTCTGTATTTTTATTCTCTTTTATAAAGCCGATTAAAAATCTCGTAGGAATTTATATTTGCAAGCAAATATTCAAGAGGAATGAGTATTTCTAAGTGAAAACTTCGTCTTGTATGACGCTTGTAGATTCATTTCTTGAATTTTGCAAACTTTCATACTCTGGAATATAGAATGGTATAAGGAATGGGTAGAGAGAGGGTTAGGAAGTAAAAGGAAAGATGGTTCTCTGATTCAGGAGCTAGTTTTTTTCGGAAATTCCACAATAGAAGTATAATGATGTATCATTGTAAAAGAGATGTGTAGAAAGATGGTTAAAGAGTTGAAAGAGAGATGATCCTCTGAGCTAGATACTCATTTTATTTGGGGACATTACAGTTGCAGCGAAAATACGATAAAAGGCAGTTTGAGAGATGGATAAAAGATTTTGTAGGAGATAAAGGAGAGGTGGTTGATTAGTTAGAGGATGGATGGTCCTCTTATTCAGGTGCTAGTTCATCTCCGAAATTCCACAATCGAAGTGTGATGATTGAAGATTGTTAGAGAAATGGGTAGAAAGATGGTTGAAGAGTTAAAGGAAAGATGGTCTTCTGAGCCAGATGCTCATTCCTATCGGGAACATTAAAATCGCAGCAAAAACTTTATAAAAGTTAGTTGAAGAGATGGAGAAAAAGATGCTTAAGCAGATAGAGGAGAAATGGTTGGAGAGTTGGAGGAAAGGTGGTCCTCTGATGCAGGTGCTAGTTTTGCTTGGAAATTCCACAATTGAAGTATATTGATAGAAGATTTCTAAGAAGATAGGTAAAAAGATGGTTAAAGAGTTAATGGAAAGACGGTTCTCTGAGCCAGATGCTTATTTTACTAGGGAACATTAAAATCGCAGCGAAAACTTTAGAAGACAGTTCGAAAGATGGAAAGGAAGATGTTTCAGAAGATAAAGGAGAGATGGTTGGAAAGTTAGGGAAAAGAGGGTCCTTCAAGCAAACTTCTACAAATGTAAAAGAAATAGGTCCCCTCCTCACGTTAAAAAACCCCAAGGGCTGTTAGTCTCCAAAAAGCATGGAAAAGCTCCGAGCTTGCGACGAAAATGATAAAACCCTGAGGGTATCAGATTTTTCTCTCACTCGACATATACCGTACAATCGTCGTTAAGAGAGAAAGTTTTCTAATATCTGCGGAAAAATAATCGTTAGCTGCCCAAGTCCGGAGAAAAAGGACGTTAATAAAAAAATTTATTTCTTCATCACTCTCATCCTTATTAAAAAGTGGAAACAATAATTTACGAAAATCGGTCATTTTTTAAAAAAATGTTTATCTCCTATAGATGGTTTTAGGAGATAAAAGAAAGATGATTACTATGAAAAGGCAATTCACATTTCATAGTAAAAACATGATGGGAAGAAAATCCAGTTTTACACTCGCATTCCCCTGCACATTAGCAGGGAAAGAAGGAAGGAAATAATGGAAAGTGGTGGGGGAAAGAAGGGAAGGTAAATAATAAAGTATTACGAATTTTTAAAGTTAAGCGAAAGATGGACTTTTATATTTCAAAATTACCACTTGCTTTCCTCCTCTCCTTTTTTTTGGGAGGAGGAACGAGGAAAAGCAAAATGGAGGCAAGGAAGAAAAACAAGGGGAAGGGAGATGAAATATGTGGGATGGTAGGGAGGGAAAAAAGATGGAATGCTGGGAATGGTAAGGAGAGAAAACAAGAGGAAGGAAAATGAGGGTGAGGTAGAAAAGTTAGGGAAGGAGAGATGAAATGCGGAAATAGTAGAGAAAGAAAGAAAGAGAGAGGTTTAGATGAAGAGGGGTAAGAGGGCGTGATTAATTGGCAGTAAGGGGGAAGGTAGGGAAACGAGTGGAAGGAAAATGAGGGTAGGTAAGGAAATATTAGGGCAGGAACAACGGAATGCGAACAAATGGTGATAAGAGAAAGTAAGAGGAGCGTGCAAATGAAGGGAAATTGGGAGGCGTGGGGGAAAGAAAGTAGGGGAAACAAAAATGTAGAGGAAAAATGTAGAATAGAGGAACAGAAATGAGGGAATGGAGAGAATGTGAGGAAAGAGGGGATGGTAGAGAGGGAAAATTAGAGAAGGGTGTAAATAAAGGGAAGTAAGGAGGTATTAGGCATAGGAAGTAAACGACAAAGAGGAAAAATGACAGGAAGGGAAATTAGAGTTAGGAGGAAAAGCAGGGGGAGGTGAGATGGAACACGAGAAATCATAGAAAGGAAAAGTGAGAGGAGGCTGTAAATACAGAGAATTACGTGGCACGAGGGAAAGGAAGTAAGGAAAAAAAACAAGGCGTGTATTTGATTTTTGATCGCAATTCCATATAGCACAGATAAGAATGGAATATACTACAAGGGAAGAAAATCGGCGAGGAGAGGTTAGAGAGGAATGGAAGGAGGAAAAAAGGATGGAGGGAAATGTGGAAGTAATTTTTTGTAGACTCCCGTCTCCTACTCAGACTTTTTTATCAACAACTTTATTTATTACTCTATCTGAACAAATCAGCTACCTATGGGGAGTTCAGAGTTAATTTTTTTTGCTCCTTATTAGTTATTATGCATCGAGCATTCGGACGGATAAATCGAGCAGATTGAAATTTTGTTTGCAATTTGGCGTTCACGTATGGGCATCAGATCTGTGTTTTTGGGGGATTCGGCGTGCACTCTTGCATACGCACTGAATCCAGATTTGCAGAATGTGCGTCGAATACGTGCCTCGATTATTATTGCTGGCGTATTTTCGGATTAAATATTGCAAAGCGCCGAAAAACGATTCGCTGCATAACAACGCTTCATTGATGAATTGAGTCATTATTGCAGAACATCGGTTTAGAATTCGATCGAAACTATATTTTTCAGGTTGGGACCTCCATAAATTTGAACCTTTCATCTTCGATTTGTCCATTTGACCGACATTATTTTCCTACTCTTCTTGTCCATTTTCTAAACTTTTATACTTAAAAATAGTAGATGTTAAGAGAGATGAATAGAAAGATGGTTTGAGAGTAAGAGGAAAGATGGTTTTTTGGCTCAGATGCTATTTTGCTCAAAAATTTCACAATCAAACATTATTTATAGGAGATGGTTGAAGAGACGTTTGATGAAATGGAAAAAAGATGGTAAAAGAGTTAGAGGAAAGATGATTCTTTAATTCAGATGCTAGTCTTGCTTGAAAATTTTACAATCAAAGATTATTAACAGGAGTGGTTAAAGAGGTGTTTCATGAAATGGGAAAGAAGATGGTTAAAGAGTCACAGGAAAGATGATCCTTCGAAATGGATGCTAATTCTGCTTGGTAACATTATAATCGCAGTATAAATTTCACAGAAGAT
>WSXT02016279.1:17230-29286 GCA_011762715.2 Neuroterus valhalla
GTAAGAGGGTTAGAGGAAAGATGATCATTCGACTTGGATGCTAGTTATTCATGGAAATCTCACAATAAAAGATTATATGAGATGGTTCAAGCGATTTTCAAGAAATGGCAAAAAAGATGGTCACAGTGTTAGAGGAAAGATATTCCTTCGAGCCGGATCCTTATTTAGCTTGGAAACATTAAAATCAAAGAATATTTTTAGGAGATGGTTAACAAGGTGTTCGTGAAAATGGGAAGGAAGATGGTTGAAGAGTAAGAGAAGGATGGTTCTTTGATACAGATGCTAGTTCCTATGGAAAATTTCGCAATCGAAGATTATTTATAGGAGATAGTTAAAGAGATGTTTAAAGAAATGGAAAGGAAGATGGTTGAAGAGTTAAAGGAAGGATTATTCTTCGATTCAGATGCTAATTTTGTTGAACATTCCACAGTGAAAGATTATTCAAAGGAGATGGTTGAAGAGATGTTTAAAGAAATGGGAAGGAAGATGGTTGAACAGTTGGAGGAAAGATGATCCTTCGAGCCAGATGCTAATTTTGGTTGGAAACATCCAAAAAATAAAAAATAAAACGATTTTGAATATTTAAAGGATTTCAGAATTATGTGAATCCTTTCAAGAAGATTTCAGAAACTCTAAAGATTTCACAAAGAAATATAATAATTAACGAGTGTTCTAATGAATTCATTAGGATCTCGAACATTTTGAAAGAAATTCACAAAGATTGAAAAAAGATTATGAAAAATTTCAAAGATTCAGAAAGTTTCGAAGAAATTCTCAAAAATACAAAGTCATTTAGAAAAATTACAAAAAATCCAACAAGGATATCATGAAGACTTGAAGGGATTCTAATACTTCCACAAATATCTCAAACTTTTCGGAGAAATCAACAAGGATTCTGAAAAATTGCGAAACATTGATAATTATTACATAGGGATTTGGAAAATTTTTTGAAGATTTTACAAAGATTCGCAAGCATTTCAAAAAAATTCTAAGAGATTGTGATAATAACGCGAAAATTTCTAAACATTTTAAAGATTGGAAATAATTTCGCAGAGAATTCAAAGGGATTTGAAAGATTCTGTATCATTTCTAAAACATTCAATCATAATTCGAAAATTACAAAAGATTTCGAAGGATATCTCAAAATTGGAAAATAGTTAAGCCGATTTTGCAAAGACTTTAAACATTTTCAAGAAAGTCACAAATTCGAAAGCATTTCAATGATGTAACAGAAATTGCAAACGTTCTAAAGAAATTCACGAAAACAGGAAAAAAAATTGCTGAACATTGTGCATGAAGATTCCAAAAAGTTTCGCAAAGATTTCACGAAAAATCATTGAGATTCAGAAAGATTTGGATGATTTCACAAAGATTTCAAAATATCTAGCATTTCCAAAATTTTGCGAAGATTTTGAAAGATTTGAGAAATTCCTAGGAAATTTGAAATATTTTAGAGGAAACCACAAACAGATGAGTGTTGATTCATCGAAAAAAAGATTCCAAAAGATTTTGAATCACTTCACAAACATTCAAAAAGATTGCGATCATTTTGCAAAGATTTCTAACATTTTAAAGAATAAAAGTAATTTCCCGCAGTACTCGAGAGAATTCAAAACTTTACAAATCGTTTGTCAAAGATTTAAACACAATTCGAATTTGGAAACATTTCGGAAGATTGCAAAAGATTTCGAGAAATTTTATAAAGATTTCGAAAAGATTAAAATGATTTCACAAAGATTCCAAATATTTCTGAGAAATTCACAAAGATAAAAAATCATTGCCGAAAACTGTAGAAAATTTCACTAAGATTTCAGAAGATTTCAAGACATTTCCAAGATTTCACAAAAGGGTTGAAAAAATTCAAATATCTAAAATGAATTCACAAACTTTTCGAAAGGTTTCAGGACATTTAATTGACATTAATGAAGATTCGAAAGATCCAAATGACTTCACAAAGATGTGAACAATTTTCAAAGGATCCAGAAGATGAAATTATATTTGCTAAACATTGGTAATCATTTTGTAAGGATTCAAAGAGATTCAATAAGAGTTCACATAATTCATGACGATCTATGAGGGTTTTATTAATTTCACAAACATTTCGGAATATCTTGCATTCCAAAGATTTTGCAAAGATCTCAGAAATTTCAGGAAAATTTCCAATAGTTCGAAGGAAATCACACACATTTCGGGAGATTAAAAATCATTAAACAAACATACAAAAAATATTCCAAAAGATTGTGATCATTTCGCACAGATTTCTATCATTTCAAAGATTGAAAATGATTTCCCGAAGAATTCAGAGGAATTCAGAAGTTTTGAAATCATAATTAAACTATTTGAACATATTTCAGAAATTTTAAAAGATTAAAAAAAATTTCAAAAAGATTCATAAAGATTCGAAAATATTAAAATGATTTCACAAAGATTACAAACATTTTAATTACAAGCATTTCCAAAATTTTGCAAAGATTTCGAAAGATTTCAGAAATTCCAAAAATTCGGAATATGTCAAAGCAAACTACGAACATTTTTGGAGATTTTAAATTATCTTATCTGATTGCTAGAAATTGTGAATTATTTTATAAAGATTCATAGAGATTTCCGGAGCTTAAGGGAAATTTCAGAAATCCCAGAAAAAATTCTTATTATTTTCAAATTTTTCTGGAAATCATTTTTGGAATGCTTCGAAGCATTCCAAGAGATTTCAAATCATTCTACAGACATTCAAAAAGATTTTAAAAATTGGGATCATTTCGCAAAGATTTCTCACATTTCAAAGATAAAAAATGATTTCCTGGAGAATTCAAGGGAATTAAACAGTTTATGAATCATTTTCAGAAGATACAAACATGATCCAATTTTTTTGGAAGATTTCGGAAGATTGTAGAAGATTTCAGGAAAACTTCACAAATATTTCACAAAGATTCGAAACGACACAAGATAAAATTACAATTGCTTAATATTGTTCATCATTTCATAAAAGGATTTGAAAGGGTTTTCGAAGATTTCACAAAATTCATGAAAATTGAAGAGGATCTTATTGATTTCAAAATATCTAGAATTTCCAATATTTTACAAAGATTTCAGAAACCACAATAACATTTGAATTCTTCCAAAGCGAACCACAAAAGATGAATTTGATTCATTGAAGGAAAATTAATGAGAGATTTTGAACCATATCACAAACATTCGAAAACATTCCAATAGATCGTGATCATTTCGCAAAGAGTTCTAACACTTTAAAGATTCATGGAGATTTCCTGGATAATTCAAAGGAATTAAAAGCTTCTGAATCGTTTTTCAACGATCCAAACAAAATTCGAAAGTTTTGGAAGATTTCGAAAAATTGCAAAAGATTTCAAAAAAATTTCACAACGATTCAAATCAACCTAAAAGACTTCAGAAAGAATGCAAACATCTCGATAAAATTCCCAGAGATGGAAAATGTACAAGGTTATTAAATATTTCAAAACGAATCACGAGATGAAATTCTAAGTGCTAGACATGGTGAATCACGAAGATTTCCGGAAATTTCGGAAATTCCAGAAATTTTTTTCAATATTTTCAAATTTCCCTGGAAATCTTTTCCTGAACGATTTGAAGAATTCCAAGAGATTTCGAATCATTTTAGAGACATTTAAAAGATTTTTAAAAATTGGGATCACTTCGCAAAAATTTCTCACATTTTAAACATGGAGAATTTAGGGGAATCCAAAACTCTATAAATCATTTTCTACAGATTAAAACATGATTCAACTATCTTGAAAGATTTTGAAAGATTCCCAAAGATTTCACGAAAATTTTACAAAGATTTTACGAAGATTCGAAAAGATTTAAATGACTCAATAAAGAATGCAAACATTTTGATGAAATTCACAGAGGATTTATGATGATTTCAATTATCTCAAAAAGATTTGAAAATATCTATCATTTCCAAAATTTCGTAAACTACAAACACTTCAGGAGATTTTTAATTATTTTACAAATAGTTGAGAAGACTCCAAAAATTATGGTCATTTCGCAAAGAATTCTTACATTTCTAAGATTAGAAATGATTTCCTGGCGAATTCAAGGGAATTAAAAAGTTTATGAATCTTTTTCCAAAGATTAAAACATGATTCAATTATTTTAAAAGATTCCGAAAGATTTCAAAAATATTGCAAAAAAATTAACAAAGATTCATTAGGATTCAAAAATATTTCAATGATATCAAACTAGAAATTGTGAACCCTTTGATGAAGATTCAGAAAGATTTCCAGTATTTTGCAAAGGTTTCGAAGAATTTCAGAAATTCCAGAAAAATATTTATTTTCAATATTTTCGAAATAAAAAAGAGATATTCCAAAAAATTTCAAAAGATTTCCATGATTCCGTAAGTTTTTTAGAATATTTCAAACATTGAAAGGGAATCCACATTTTTTGTTGTAACCCACCAAAATATTAAATTATTTTTAAAATTTGAATTCAAAAGATTTTGATCAAATTCTAGAAAATTTCTCAAAAAAATTTTAGACGCCTCAAAAATTCCAGAAACCGTAAAATTGTCGAAAAATGATTATTTTGATATTTTCAAAAACATTCGACAAATTATGACCGAGTAATCCAAGAAGTTTATGCAAAAACGTAGAATTGTATAAAAATTAATATTAAAATTCTTAAAAAATATTATTCGTTCAGAGCTTTGAGAGTGTTTTCCATTTTTCTATTTTTAAAATGTTACGATTTCTAAATGATATTTTTTATCATATCCATCCTATTTCCTATTTTATTGACCTTATAATAAACAAATTATCAAAAATATTAAAGCTTTCGGAAATTCAAAGTTTGATTTTCAGTTTGAATTAATTTTCCTGATCAAGATTTGATCAATCCAAAAGAGAAAAACAGAAAATCGTAGCAATCGAAATCCAAAAAAAAATGAACAATTTTTTCCTTCAATTTTGAATACCTTGGAGAGTCCTTGTCCGTATTACTAGCCATTTTTCCAACGTTCTCCAATCCTCGGGGTAAAATCTCAAAAGTTTTTCACCATCACACACTAATCGTAGAAATCGGAAGAAGTCACTTATTTTTCCTCTTAAGTGGATAATAAACAATCGAAAACACAAGCAATAAACAATAAAATCACGGAAGCTTTAACGACAAGAATCGATTCAACAACAAACTCGAAAAACGACAAACATAAAAATTCCTTTTCAAATATCTCAAATTCTTAATTTGAGTCCAGCTCAACAAACCATCACCAAAGCGCGTAACAAAGTTCTAACTTTTTTTATTTCAACAAACTTATTTGCAACAGTAATTTAAAACAGTTAAAGTCTTGACAAATTTATGAAGACCTCCTTTAACGAGCCAATTTATTGAAACACTGCCGATAAATAAAAAAATAAAAAATTCTTATAATTGTTAATAATTCTGCAAATTTTCTAACAATCATAAAAAAGAAGGGAAAAATCGAACTAAGTCACGTGCTTCACTCACGCTATACCCGATTGCACCACGCACCTAATTTATCAATCTTCGTAAATATTATAAACTTGAATAAAACTTCATTTCCTGCTATCATCACTTCCGGTTTCAACATTAATTTTCCTTGCACTTGTTTAAAGTTCACTTAATTAAATAAAAAGTGCTTTATCAGATAGTTTATTTTCTTCTATCTGATTTTTGAAATGAATTATTAATCGGAAGGGTTTATTTATTTTATTTGTTATATATTGCTTTTTTTGTTTGGATAGTTAATAAGGAGGAATCCGGGGACCTTCACTTCCGGATCCGAAGACCTCGTGTCCCATGAGGCTATCCGATTGGTAGACACATCGCGCATTTCTACATTACTACGAGACAACCCTGTCTTGCAACCCGGAGAAACGAACGTGCTTGTGTTTCGGCGCACGCCGCGCTACTAACCCTCAGGGCGCCGCGACACGCGCGACGGCGAGACACTCAGCCGTCGAGTGACGCAGGCGCAGGCGCAACCACCGATGATCCTAATATTAAAAAATGGGTTATTCTGGAAATCTCTATTAAAGATGAAATTCAAGGAAGAAAATTGACGAAAAATTTATCGACTTCCTTCATCCATTCTTCTTCCATCTATTCTTCTTCCATCAATTCTTTTCTCATCCCTTCTTCTCCTATAAATTACCTAACCCTTCCTTGCCATCCTTCCCTCTCTTCCCATCCTCTCCCATCCTTCCTTCTTCTAGAAATTATCAAAACCTTCTTACCATCCTCTCCTCTCTTCCCTTCCTCTCATACAAAAATCTCATATGTGCTACCTTGTCTCTTCCACTCATTCACACGCTCTGCATTTTCTATTCTCATCCTTACACTAAATTATTGCTTCCTTCAAATCATTACGTACTCTCCACCTAGCTATTCCTGTCCTTCCTCTTTTCCTCCATCCTCTCTGTGGATAAGATGGTAATCCTTCTCTTGTCATTACCTCATTATCTTACCTTCTTCATTGCATCTTGATTGACCCACCCTTTCCGATCTGCCTCTTAATTGCATTTCTCGTTCTTCCTTTTCTTATTCCTGACAACCTATATACTCCTACCCCACGATCTCCATAAAATTCTTTTGTTCCTCCTTCTCATCGCGTTGGTTCTCTTATTTTTTGTTCAACTTTCCATTTCCCTCCCATTCCCCCTTCCGCTACAAAGTCCTTACACTTTCTTGACATCCTCTCCTCTCTTGCCTTCCTCTCATACAACCGTCCAATACATCCGCTCTTGTCTCTTCTACTCATTCGCACACTCTGCATTTTCTCTTCTGATCCTTATCCAAATTTTGGCTTCCTCTGCTTCATTACCTACTCTCCACCTAGCTATTCTTGTCTATCCGCTTTTTTCCATCCTCTCTGTGGATATTTTGATAATCTTTCTCTTTTTATTACCTTATCACCCTTAGTTATTCATTGCATCTTGATTCACCCACCCTTCCTGATTTGTCGTATTTGCATTTCACGTTCTTTCTTTTCTTATGCTTCATAACCTATATACTCCTATCCCACGATCTCTATAAAATTTTTTTTTTCGTTCTTCAAATCACGTTGATTCTCTAAGTTCTTATTCGAATTTCCCTTCCTCTTCCATTCCTCTCCCATTCCTTCTTCTCCTACAAACTCCTGAACACATTCTTGCCATCCTCTCCTCTCTTCCCTTCCTCTCATACAACCATCCTATATAGGCTCACTTGTCTCCTACACTCATTCGCACACTCTGAACTTTCTCTTCTCATCGTTATCCCAAATTATTCCTTCCTTTACATCAATACCTACTCTCCACCTAACTATTCACGTTCATCCCCTTACCCTCTATCCTCTCTGTGGATATGTTTCTAATCCTTTTTTTTTCATAACCTAGTTACCTTACCTCATTAATTGCATCTTAATTCATCTTACCTTTCCGATCTGTCTCTTATTTGCATTTCCCGTTCTCCCTTTCCGAACTCCTCATAACCTTCATCCTCCTACCCCACGATCTCTATAAAATTCTTTTGTTCCTTCTTCAAATCACGTTAATTCTCTTAGTTCTTATTCAACCCTCCCTTTCTCTTCCATTCCTCTCTCATTCCTTGATTCACCCACCCTTTCCGATCTGTCTCTTATTTGCATTTATCGTTCTCCCTTTCCGAACTCCACACAACTTTTATACTCCTACCCCACGATCCCCATAAAATTCTTTTATTCCTTCTTCCAATCGCGTCGATTCTCTTCGTTCTTATTCAACTTTCCCTTCCTCTTCCATTCCTCTCCCATCCCTTCTTCTCTCCTCAACACGTTCTTCCCATCCTCCCATCTCTTCCCTTCCTCTCATACAACCATCCTGTATATGTTCACTTGTCTCCTCCACTCATTCACACACTCTGCACTTCCTTCTTCTCATCAATATCCCAAATTATTGCTTCCTTTACATCTATACCTACTCTCTATCTAACTATTCTTGTCCTTCCCCTTACCCTCCATCCTCTCTGTGGATATGTTGGTAATTCTTTTTTCATAACCTGATATTCTTACCTTATTCATTGCATCTTGATTCACCCAATCTTTCCGATCTATCTGTTATTTGCATTTCTCGTTCTCCCTTTCCTAATTCCTCATAACCTTTATACTCCTACCATACGATCTCTATAAAATTCTTTTGCTCCTTCTTCCCATCGCGTTCATTGTATTAGTTTTTATTCAAATTCCCATTCCTTATTTCCTACTTGTGTTCGTAACTTATCCTTTCGAGCCTATTCTCTGACTATATCACCGGCGTTCTCTATCCTACCTCTAGTCCCCATGTAATATATAGCTCTTACACCTCTTTCTTACTTTGCACCTTCTCTATCTATGTTTCCACCTTCTCTATCTCTGTTTGCACCTTCTCTTTCTCCTTTTTCGCCTTCTCTATCTCCATTTGCAGCTTCTCCGTCTCTCTTTTCTTCTTCCTCTCTCATATCTGCCTAATAACTCCGACCGTTCTCTCAATCCTCCTTCTAATATCTGCACCATGCTCGTCATTCTCATGCACTATAAAACTCCCTTTAACTCTTTACCATTCCATCTCGCTATCCATTTTACTTTCTTCCTAACCCCTTTCTAAACCTTACCTCAGTTTTATCTGTATCAAACCACAGTTTTCACCACCTTTTTTTGCTATCCCTTAAGTGTACTGTATCATCCGCATATGGCAGTGTGTTCATTTTCTCTCCTAGCCTCGCTCCTCCGCATCTTTCCCTCCTCATCTGCTCCTCCAAAGCTTCAATTAGAGTACTTCACACCTGTCTCCCACCTCACGTCATCATAACCTTTCTCATATTTGTTCCCCCACACTTACCACACTTTTTGCCTCCCTGAAGATTTCAGCTACTCTCTTTCTCAAACCTTCCCTCATCACTTTCTTCTCCATGGCTTTATTTATCACTTCCTAGCCCGATGAATCGAAAGCTACTTTCAAATTCACAAAAATTGCTATCCCCTTTTCCCTTTGTCTCTTTCAAATCTTCTATGAATAATATGATTCAGAACATAAGCATTATCCAACACTCTCATACCTTCCCTCAATCCTGTCTGATTCGGTAAAATTATTTTCTTTTCTCAAACTTTCTAAAACTATTGTAACAAATATCTTAAATTATTTAGGAATCAGCGTCGCCCTCCTATAATCTTAATATACTTCTCCTTTCCTTTTTTTACTATTCCTATGACTGTTCCTCCTTTCCTTATTTATGGTCAGCCCTCCCTTTCTCCACATCCTCTTGCACATTATCCACGCTCAATCCTTCAATTCTTTTCCCTCTCTTTGTGACTCTCGCCGTCTTTATTTCTCCCCTTGTGATATCCTGTTCCTCTTTCCCTATCCTTCCTCCTTCTCCTCCTCTCATGATGTTCTTTTACTATCCTAATAAGGATTCCATCAGATATTCTTTTCATTCTATCATTTCAATATCTTGTTCAATCCTTTTCTTTTTTTTTTCCTGTCTCTATTTACTATCTTCCATACTTCTTCTTCTGTGCTAGACCTTCCTGCTTACTTTATTTTTTATTCTTCTGCACTTCCATTCCCTCTTCTCCATTTTCTCAATTCCTTCCAAACTTCCTTTTTTTCCTGTACATCCATCATTGCAACTGGGTCTTTCCCTCCATAGGCGGACTACTTTTTACACAGTATTCCCTAATACTTTTTTTTACCTATTCTTTCACCATTTTCATCTGCTCATCCAGATTTCTTTCTCCTATCTTCACCACCTTTATCCTTTCTCTAAATTTATTTTATCCTTCTGCCGACCAATAACCTTTTTCTACCACCACTCCCTTCTCATCACCCTATATCTTTTGATCTACTAAGTAATTTTCTTCCCTCTCTATTCACTACTTTGTCTTCAGAGTTCCTCCCAGTTTTATCTCCTCACCTTTCTATTCTGTCCCTGCTTTTTTTCCTGCCGCTGTCATGAGATCTCCTCCTATGATCAAATTCAAACTTTCTGCTTTTTCGCCTATCAACTCTCCTAATTCCTCTGTTTTTCTTTCTATATCTTTATTTGCATATTCCCCTACTATCGATCCCTCCTTTCCTATTATAATCTCTTCTGCCATTATTCCTCTTTTCTGTTTCTTCAAAGCATTATCATCTTCCTCCTTAGCTATCAAATCTTTCCTTATTCCCATCACTATTCCTCCCATTGCTCTACGGTTTTCGAACTTTCTCTCTGCTCCTTGGCAAATATTTTGCTTCTTTTTTGTTCCTTAGCCTTTTTGTATATAAAATCCTTTCCTCCGAATCAAAAATCCGTCCTTTGTTAGGAAAGTCATTTTTGTTTGTTTAAGGAGTAGGTTCTGAATTGAAGTTTGATTGTTTCTTTTTTTCAACTTATTTCCCCTAGTTCAAAATTTATCTGTACAGTCCAGAGACTCCGATGTTCATTCGAAAATTCAAAGATTTGGTTCAAGGTTTTTTTTTTTCAAAAACTTGAAAACTTTGTTAAAAATTGGTCTTGTCTTTTTCAAAAATTCCACTTTTCTGTAGAAAATATACTTCTAGTCTTTTCGGATAATACATCCGCCCTTTTGAATAAAAAGTCTTATATTTTATAGAAAAATAATGTTTTCTGTTTAAAGAGAAGGTTAAAAATTAGAACTCAATTAATCCTACTTTCAAACTTATTTTCCTTATTCGGAAATTGATGCATTTTTGTGTGATTTGGCATTTTTTTAAAACATTCTTCCTAGTTCAAAATTCATCTGTTTAGTCCAAAAACTCAGATATTTAGTTTAAAAATTCAACTATTTTGTTCAAGTTATTTCTTTTTAATTTGAATAGGTTGTTTAAAATGTGCAACCAAGTTAATTGAACGTTTCATTTTCCATTTAGAGATTTCCTTTTTTGTGCCCTAAATGGAAAATCCATCCTTTTCCGATTAAGAACCCTCGTCCGGTAGGAAAGTCATCTTTTTCAATCCATCCTCCTCAAAACGATTATTTTAGCACAACTTCTTTATACCCTTGAATGAAATAAGAACGAGACGAAAACACAGCAAAATCGCACAATGCGCGGAAAATAAAGTTCCTTTCAAACACAGCTGGTTGTGCCTTAAATCGGAAGAGTGAATACATTCGGTCTTAAAGATTTCGTAACTCTTCCAAATACACAAATCGCCCCCCTGGAATAGGATTGCCTCTGAAAAATCATCGTTACTTTGGGAACAAAATAAGAGGAATAAAAATGACCATATTTAACATCTCAGTTTTTGAAGGCCAAAACCATCTCGTATGCATTATTCGTATAGAAATAAAATTTTTTCGAGAAAAGCTAATGAAAATGTTAAAAACTTGGCCCTGATATTCTTTTCTTCAGAGAATTGGTAGATTTAGCTTTCTTGTTATTAGGAGAAAAAGAGTTGAGAGAAGAAGAAAAGCATATAGGAAGAGAGTTAAGAGAAGGAGAAAATAAAGGAAGAGGAGAGTAACGAGAAAGGGAGAGGAAGAAAATATGGGAGTTAAGAGAAGAAGATAAGAAGGGAGGGAGGGGGTGGATCGAAGAAGAAGAATATAGGAGTTAAGAGAAAAAGAATGTGAAGACAAGAGAAAAAGAGCTAAAGAAGAGAATCAAGAGACGAACAGAGTTAAGAGGAGGAGCGACGAAGAGATGAAACGGAGATTGTTTCTGAAAAAGCATCGGTACCTTGGGAAATAAAGGGAAAATTAAAATGACCATAGCTCACAATTCAGTTTTTGGAGGCCAATGCGATCTTGTCCGAATAATTTATATAGAAACACAATTTTCTCAAGAAAGCCAATGAAAATATTGAAAACTTGGTCCTGATATTCTCTTCTTCAGAAAATTTGTAGACATAGCTTTCTTGATATGAGGAGAAGCAGAGAGTGAAAAAAAGAAGACGAAAAGAGATTCAAGAGAAGAAGAAAATAATATAGGACGAGAGTAGAGGGAGGAAGATAAGAAGGAAAGAAGAGACTTACGAGAAGAGGAGAAGACGAGAAGATGGGAGCTCAGAGAAGAAGCGAAGAAGGGAGAGAGAGAGAAAGAGAGAGAGAGAGAAAGAGA
>WSXT02016280.1:0-14363 GCA_011762715.2 Neuroterus valhalla
GGTCTCGGGTAGATGAGGCAATGAACTTTCGAGTTCCAAATGCTGATAAATAATAATAATAATAATAATAATAATAAACTTGTAGTTCAAGAATATTTAATTCCACAACTAATAAAAATAAAATTCAACTTTAACTAAAAATTAAAAAAAAATTTTACATTCATATTTCTTCTGTTAATTGTTGTGAACGCTTTATTTCAGAATCTGAAATGGAATTTGTTAATTTTGGAGAACTGATTTCAAAACTTCGATTTCTCGAGGACAATCAAATCGTTCAGTTTTAATTTCATTTCAGTTTGAGTTGCTAATCTTTGTACCAGTTCTTTCTTAATTACCCTTACACTTTCTCCATCAATTCCATACAAAATTCGGGAAAACTCGCAGGAATATTTTGTATCCATGGCATTTCTAAGTATAATAAAACCCTCCTCGATTCGGTCCGCACAAAAACTTCTTCACTAATGAATTGTTGTCTCCATTCCCCTTCAGTTTTTCTCCAGGAAAACAAAATTCAATACCCTCTGGGTTAAAATTAATTTTAAGTTACTCAAATATTAAATTCTAGGTTAATTGAATTCTTGACAAATTCGAAATTCAATTAGTAAAGATTTTCATTAGATTTTTGCAAATTCTTCCTGATTCTTGCGAAGTGGAACAAATGAATTTACGGCCCTGCTGAGCGTGGAACCCTTGCCGTTAGGCTTTAAGTTAATTTACGTGGACGTGTATTCCCGCACCACGTATTTTGTCAATGAGGGGACGACATTTGTCATTTGTTTTCTTTTTGTGAACGACATTATATCGTTCGAGGTAAATAATTTTCTTGGGAACGGTAACCCCTGGAATTTTCATTTAGGGCGAATTGTAGTGAAATTAGGTGGCTGAAGCGTCTAATAATATACGAAAACATTCGTCTGAATTTTTTTTTTTATTGGTACAATTGATCATCTGGAAATAAGATCTTCAAATTGTAATTGAGATTGAATATTTAATCAGTTTGGATTAGGAGCAAGAACCTCACATAATAGTTCAGAAAGAAGTCGAATTTTATAGGATGTTTGAGAGTTGAATTGGTATTTATCGAATTCAAGAAGATTCCAAAAAGTATGGTTCTCGATGAGGAAGTTCAATGGGTCGATAGAGATGCGATGTGAGCGCGGCGCAGTTAGGCAGCGACGTAAAAACGAAGCGAGAAGTTCGAATACTGGCGTGCAAATTTTGCATTTATTTTTGAGTGCATGCGGTAAGTTCTCTTCCAATCAGTTAGTATATCAATTAATAAATAAGGTTCATCTTACCTTATAATAGAAATTTATACTTGCACAAAGCACAAGCGGCCCTGACTTTTCATAGTGGAGCTTTGATCGCTTCAATATTTATGAAAAATGGTCATCATAAATAGAAGTTCCTAGAATAGGATGACTATTGAATTCAAAGTTTCTGGAATCCAGGTCCAAGTGATTGTCAAAATTCCAGTTTTTGTTAAGGCGTAATCAATTTCAAAAAATTCGGACTGGAGGACTAAAGAAGATTCGCAAAGAAACTCCAACCGCCTTCCAGAAGGGATTCTCATGTTCGTTTGAATTCGACATTCTCAGATACCAAGTCCCTGGGAACTAGATGGTCGACCACAAGGTCTTTATATAGGGTACGATGCTCGATTCACTTTGCATAGTTTTAGTGCGACGACACCTCTCGGTGTCAATTATATCCTCGCCACCTGCTCGTTTAAGAAGCGCTCGTCACTTTGGGGTATTTGATGCCTCTAATACTCTAATTCTAGGCCGCCCTTAGAGACCCAAGTCCGATCAAAGGGACTTATTTCGAGAGATTCCTAATCGAGAACTCTGAATGGAACTTTGTATTCCAGAGGATGCTTGAAAGGACACGTAATTGTTGACCCTATTCTCGCTTGGTAGTCATGCCTAAGGGGAGAACTGTAGTTTAAATTAGGGAAATTCTCGAGATACTCTAGAGCAACTTTCGAAACAACGAACTGGAGAATTGAGAAAGCAGGGAATTCGGACACAGGTATTGGTTCTTTTTCGCCGGGAGAGTTTATTTTTAATTTCGATACAGATCTGACCTTAGAGGATTTTAATAGTACATTGTGATTCAAGGGTTGTGAGTGTGTCACGCTTGAGGGGTATAAAAACGTAAAACCCGTGATGCACACGATACTTTTTTTTACAAATGTCCGTTACAAACTTTTGGAACGATTGAGAGTTCAGCGTCCTAGGGAGGAGTAGCAGAGGGGCGTGGGGGGTCGGATCCAGGATAAAGCCTCGGTAGGGCT
Source organism: Neuroterus valhalla (assembly GCA_011762715.2). Lineage (NCBI taxonomy): Eukaryota > Metazoa > Arthropoda > Insecta > Hymenoptera > Cynipidae > Neuroterus > Neuroterus valhalla. The sequence continues at coordinate 2,297 of WSXT02016280.1, forward strand.
GCAGGGGGCGAAGCCCCTGAAATGAAAGAAGAATATTGCAAAAAGTAAAGGAACAAAAGGTTTCATAACCTTATAATTGTTAGGTTATAAAACGCCACTCAATACTTGGCGAGAAAGCATGTAGGTGGCAGCACTTCCTACACTCTGCATGCTTTAGAAAGTTGATTTCAGGGAAACAATGTTCATTTATTTCCCTAGGGGAATGAAGAGAACCCTTACTACCCACTTCATTTACTGGTCTATAAAACGCAACTTACTACTCGCAAAATATGTGTCGTAAAGCGAATAATTCTATTAAAAAAAATCATATTGAAGAATAAGTGGATTCTGAAATAATACACTAATCAAAAATTAGTAAATTAATCAATAAATGGATGATGAATAATAAAAAAAACCGGAAAAACCACCAAAAAAATTAGGAATAAAAAGTTTTATTTCTTATCTTTTTCGTTTTTTCAGTCGTGCATGACCACCTATTTTTCATGAAAAATTACATACATCATCTAGGCTGATCAAGAAATCGTTTATTGTTATTTAATGATTTTTTTATGGAATCTCAACACCATAAAAATTCTTTTTCAAAGTGTCCGAACTCATAATAGCTGACGTAATATAACGATGAATTTTAAGAAAAAAAAAAATGTTTTCATGTTTGTGACTGCACCCAATTAATATTTAATGCCACATAACTGTAACCATGGTCACTTACACATATAATCGAACGATTGAACGTTCGTAAAAATCGCACCTCTTGGGGATTCGAACCCCACCTAAACATTCTTAAACCTAAATCCTATTATATCTATATATCTGCACGCAATAACCGCTTACGCAATCGAATCGCTTGTATCTTGTCAGCAAAATCTCGGCCAAGATGCTTCGTTGAAAAGTCGAAATATTTTATCATAGAACCTAAACCAAATATTTGCATTACTGTATTATTATTATTCATTATTATTACTCATGTAACTCTTTTTTACAATTTTAATTTTTATAAATATTTACCGAAAATTTTTTTATATGTGGAAATTGAAATGTGAAAAGTTATTATATACAAAGGATTTTCATCAGAACGTAATAAAATGAATATTCAATTAATTTGAGATCCTTGTGCGAACTCTGAAGATACAAAATTCAAAGCATTAGAATTCCTTTTATATTAGGGAAGGAGTGCACAAGATAGAGATATGAGACTAAGTGTCAGACGATTTTACCAATGAAAGTCTTATTCCACTTGCTGTGTCTCTAAAAACGAGGAATACTAAACATCACATCACGCAAATCATTTTGATTCCAACCTTTAATGTACACATTAATACATTTTAACGAGGGTGCAGTGAAATCTCTTCAAAAAAAGATACTTTACTGAAACTAATCAAACTAAGATCTATATCATATTTAATAATATAAGTCCAAAACAAGCAGATTTGTTCAAAGCGGATCCTTCTAAATTTAGAGAGCTAGAGTTCCAAATCAGATTCTCGAGGGTTATATGAAGGTTTTGGTTATTGAATGGTCCCTTGAAGTTTTCAAAAGATTGGATTTAGTACCGGATTGGACCAAATTTTAGAGAATCCGGAGTGAACCTATTCGAATTTTGAAGGTTCCGGGTTCTTACCGGACCCTCAAAGAACGTAATAGATATGAGCCTGAACAGATACTCAAGAATGTCAAATGTTTCGAGTCTGGTTTAGACCTTTGAGCCATTTAGAGTGTTCTAAGACACGTAATGTTTCAGAGAATTTGATGCAACTACGTAAACATTTTCAAAGCTTCGGGATTGTATACTGGGGTGGTCCAAAAATGCATTAGAAGAATTTTTTTCGAGCTGTTATATGAAACGCCCGGAAATTTGTTCGAATCCACAAAGAAATAAACGCATTTCTTTTGGAAAAAAATCATATTTAGAAGTGGTGCAAGCCCCATGAAGTTTAACACGTATTTCCCATAAGAAAAGAAGACGTTTATGTCAATTTTATTCAGAATTCTCAATATGAGGTGAATCGAGTTCGAAATTCATCATTTCTCTTCACAATTTGTCACAGAATGCGAATAAAATATTACTTTTCCAAATATCATTTGGCGCTGATTATGATCCTTTTGCGGTTTTTTAACGCAGGTTGTTTCAAATACATAGAATACTATTTTATACTGATAATTAGATGTTTATTTAAATTGTTCAAACAATTTGTTATTGTTTTTAACAATTATCTCTAAGAAAAGGGTTAGAAAGTCAAGGTTTTTTCTGAATTTTTCAACTTATTTTCAATGTTTTAGTTAAAGCGAGGTATAATCATTGGAGTTACCAAAAATAATTGTTTAAATCATTTTATTAGTTATAACAATATTTTCTTAGACTAATGCTACAAAGTTGCAGTTTTTTCCTAAATTTTCAATTTTTTGTCCACTTTTCACTTAGAGTAAGTAATAATTTCATTTAATTTAGCCAAAATAATTTTTTAAACAAATTGTAAATGTTTATAGCTATCTTATTTCGGATTAATACTACATAGTTGCGGTTTTATTCCTGAAATTTTTAACTTTTTATCACTTTTCAATTAGATTAAAGTAGTAATAAATTCACGTTGAAAAAATAATTGTTTAAACAATTTATGATCATTGCTTATAATATTTTCTTTGACTAATTATAGAAACTTGCGGTTTTCTCTGAAATGATTAACTTTGCTTTACCTTTTTAGTTATGAAAAAAGAAAAATAAACATTACAGATAATCATACTTTGAATAGTATTGTATTGTTTTAAGTACATTTTTTTTGTACTTTTCAAATGCTCAAAAAAAATTCATTGAAACAAAAAAGCTGAATTCATTCAGTGAAATTTGAATTCCGCATTTTCTACTAAAATTATGGATCTTCAACGCAAAAATGGAATTTTTAAGAAAGTAGTTCAACTTTCAACCAAAGAGTTGAATTTTTGACCTAAAAATTTAAATTTTTAATCAAAAATATAATGGTTGATATTTCAAAATGAAACAATTTTATTTCAAATAAAAAACAATCTTATTTAACTATAAATTGAATCAATTCAATCCCATTGCATTTCATTCAAATTCCATTCGTTGCAAAGTGAAACATTTCAGGGAAAACACAACTTTCTAGCAGTTATCTAAGAGAAAATGGTTACAAAAAATAATTAATTGTTTGAATAAGCATGTTTGTTAACTCGCAATAATTATTACCTCACTAAATGAAAAGTGGACAAAAAGCTTAAGAGTTTAGAAAAAACCGCAACTTTTTAGCACTAATCTGAAAGAAGAAAGCCATGAACAATAATAATTTGCATAAACAATTTTTCTTGTTAAATTAAATAAAATATTAACTCATTTCAATTCAAAAGTGGGCAAAAAGTTAAAAAATTCAGAAAAAACCGCAAGTTTCTATCATTAAGCAACGAAAATATTATTAGGAATGATAATAAATTGTTTGAACAAAATTTATTTTTTAATATTTTCAATTCGTTAAAAAATTATTTTTGCTAAATTAAATTAAATAATTACTCACTTCAAGTGAAAAATGGTCAAAAAGTTTAAAATTTCAGAAAAACCGCAACTTTGTATCATTATTCTAAAAAACTTTACTTTCTAACCCTTTTCTAAGAGAAAGTTGCCAAAAACAATAACAAATTGTTTAAACAATTCAAATAAACATATAATTATCAGTATAGGGTAGCATTCTATGATTTTGAAAGAATCTGCGTTTTTTGGAACCCTATAAAAGCGAACTTATGGGGGTGATATTTGAGAAGTAATATTTTATGCACATTCTGTGACTGATTGTGAAGAGAAATGATGAATTTCGAACTCGATTCACCTAATATTGAGAATTCTGAATAAAATTGACAAAAACGTCTTTTTTTCTAATGGAAAATACGTGTTGAACTTTATGGGGCTTGCGCCATCTCTAAAAATGTTCCTGAAAATGGCTCTTTTTTCGGGCCCGAACCTTACCCTCACGACTTTTGAATAACTGCTTTCAATAGTTCGGAAAAATGAAAACGTATGGGAAATTGAGATTGAAATTTGAAATATTTGGTTATCGATTTTAATGAGTTGCTTCTAAAAAAGTGAGCTATTCAACAGTGGCAGTTACCATACATGACAGAGGGCGACACCCGTCATTACAGTAGCGTGCGACCCGGGAAACGGAAACACATATCGTGTCTTGAACGGACACCCCTTTCGGGACCTAACCGCGAGACTAACACGTAACTGGCATTCTAGTTCCATCGAAGGAAGTTCACGTTGAATAGCAGAGGCCGTACTATGCGCTAGAAAGAAAAGAGAGACAAAAAACGACAAAGGAGAAAAAAAGATGCTACCCAGTCTGAAGGAACGAGCATTAACCATAAGACCGTGTCATGTCATTGGACTCTGGATATGCATAAAAAAGAAGATCGATGTAAAATTGTAAATGCTATAATAGAAACAGAGACTTCGTAATTTTCCGAATCAAGCAGGGAATAAAGACATATGGAGAAAATAATAAAAAATAAACGATAACATACGTGAGAGGGATTTTTTTATATCTTTTTGACAGAATATTTAGGATTTTATAAATTATTTGTTATAGAGAAATGTTTTAGAAAACTTACTTGATTTCTATTTGAGAAAAGGTAAGTGCTGTTACTTAACATATATGGAAAGTTAAAACTGATTACTTCGACGGGAAAAAATGAAACAAATAGAAAAATCCCAATTAATAACAATTGGAGCAAAGAATCCTAAACAGTGCTAAGTCCTTTCAATCAAATTTTACAGAAGAGGCAAAAAAATCTTTCTGATGTTTCATATATGCATCCAATAATATATCATGGAAATGGCGATAAAATAAGCATTGTTTAGTTCTTCCTGGTATTAGAAATTAAATTAATACATAAATTGTTCAGAAAATCATATGAAATATATTCTTTTCTATTAAGTCTATGAACAAATAACACTTTCTAACAAAAAAAGGACCATTCATAGTACTAGTTCAACCTTCTTAATGTTGTTACTAATATTTTCAATTGCTAAATATGTGAATTCTTCTCGATTCTCAAAATTCTTTATATATTTCAATACATGAAAAGACTACATTCCGGAATTACACATTTCCGAATGGGGATACTAAAAAAGGTGGAAAACGCGTAAAAGTATTGCTTCAATCTTTCAAGTCCGAAGTTTAATGCGTTTTTTTTTATTGCAGTGTCCTGGGCGTAAAGGCATGAGTGTCCAAACCCAAATTTTTCAGAAGACACTAAAAACTGAATATGACGCATGCAATTGAAGAACAAAAAACAAGGAATCACTTTTGAACTATTAATTATCTCTAAGGAATCGCGAAAGGAGAGCTTCAAAAAACAGCTTTGTGCAAGAAAACTATTGTAAAAGCAACCGTGCGTTTCCAAAATGGCCGATTTCGACTCCGGATGTGGCACAGGAAAAGTTTAATAAATTTATTATTTTCCAATATGGAAAAAAACAAGATATCACTTGCAAACTTATAATATATTTAGCCCTATAAAGTTGTAAAAAACGCGAGAACAAAGTTTAATTTTTTTCAATTTCGCTGCTCTCGAGATTCTTGTTCGTTCTGCCTCTGAATAAGGCGCTCCCCGAAAAAATGCGCGGTATAGGAGGTGGTGTATGTATGCACAGCATGCGCGTCGCACTTGACCGTTCAAAAAGCAAGCAGAATAGTCTTCTCGGCTTAATACTTAGAAAATTATAACTAGAAACATAAAAATTATACAATATATTGCATACTTCATTTAACTATACAAACTATTGTTTTTCATTGAAAATTATTTGAATAATACTTATCATTTATTAGATTTATGATTGTACCAACTAACATGTATTATTTTCAAAAACAAATAAAAGTATTTTATCGAGAAAAACAATGTGAAACCGATTCTTTATTCATGTATGTCTTTTTCACTTGGTTGAAGCCACTCCGAATGCCGTTTTTCATTAAGAAATCATTTTTTTCGAGAGCACCTTATTGAGAGTCAATGATTTCAAATTTTCTTCACTGAACGTGAAGGCGAGAGAGAGGGCGTAGCGTTCGAGCGTGCTTGAGGGAAAGGCGCCTTATTGAGAGGCGCCCTATTGAGAGGCGCCCTACTGAAAGGCTGTACTGTATTAAACATTTCTATATCGTACTAGACCCTGCTAGACCCTAATCTTTTGTAGTTAGGTCAAAATGATTTGTTTAGGCCAATAAAACGCATGTCCGAAGACAGAGGAGTTAATTTTAAAAATCTGATTTTTTCGGTTTGAAGGAGGAATGCATTGAAGATTGATGATTTTCAATTCCAAGAAGTATTACAGAATTTTCCATAAAAGTTACTAGTCAAGTATAGCGTTAGGGCTAGTATAACGGAATTTTCCTCAATGCGAACCAATTCTGCAATAGTAGACAGTTCGTAAAATTGACTTTTTTCTCAAATTTGAATGCAATTTGATTCCAAAATGGGATTATTCAATTGATATACCATCCAATTCCTGCCATGCCTAAACTTTCCGTCTTTTGAGAAAGCATATGATAATTCTGCTGTCCCATGGAAGAACCTAGTAAGTGACTTTCCATAGTGACTATTTTCAGGCACATCTGCATGAGAAAATAACCTTTATGGCAAATGCCACTTACTAGGTTTTTCCGTTGGACAGCAGAATTGTCAAAATGCATAATATCCCATATCGCTGTATAACATCCAATTTGTGAATATAAAACATTTGATATATAATAATATAGTATCCGTTCGTATACATAAAATTGTTTTTGCTCCTTGTTCGACCACCGAAGTTAAGCAGGGCCTGACTCGGTTATACTTGAATGGAGTCCGTCGTACAAATAGGATGTTATTTATCGATTTTGAAGCTACCGTCTAAAAGTCTCAAACTAATACTCATATATTTTTACATGCATTTTCTTTCTCAAAATTTATGATTGCACAGATCTTTGATCGATATTGAAACAAGCTTTCGTGACCGCACAAATTGGTATTAAAAGACAAATGAATTACTACAAATTTGATCAAATCCAAACTGAAAATAGAACTTTTCAATAAAATGACATATTAAATTAACTCTTCTGTATTATAAAATGCTGTTTTCCTAAAACATAGAAACCTTAAATCGTGTAATTTAATTTTTTCAAATGTACAAAATTTATCAAAATCCAATTCAGGATCTTGATATAGTTCCCAAAGCACACTATACCAGCAGTGATGGATCCTTAAGCTGAAATGCCTTTTTTCCGCATGCGCATGTAGATGTATTCGTGTAGGATTAAACGTGCACTTTCTGAAGTGCAGGATGTGAAGAGTAATACTTCGAATCGACGAAAAATGGTAATAATACCTTGGAGAAGTGCAGGGATCTATGTCCTACGCCCTGAGAGATATAATTACGTGTACATGCGGATCTCATGCACAATACCCTCGGAGTAAACTTTTCTTCGCATCAGAGATAAACGTTCAATGCATTTTTCAAGTAGTCTCTCTTCCTTTCATATTATCTTGAAAAGCATACTGTGTACCGAAGAGAAGTATTCCAAATTGAAATTCTCAAATGCATCATTAATGACTCTCTTCCCATAATTCACATTTCTGATCTAGACGAAAATCTGCTAATTTGACAATATTTTTCTGTCATATTCACAGTTAACATTCATCTATGTACAATGAACAGTTTTATTATTGAAAAGTATTCGTTGAGATCTATGTAAACATTCAATGAGTGAGGTTTCATTTGAGTAATTAAAGTTCGTTATTGATCAGGGCAAAACAATTCGAAATGACCCTTCAAGCAGTATATGTAGAAGAGTAATTATGCAGGAGTTCAATAATCGATTATAATAACTCACTCCAGCGGTGTGAAATTATAATAATTTAATGAATTTCTACAGTCAAGTAAGTGTGAAATTGTAGGCTGCCAGAGTAAATCATGTGAAGTAGAAAAGGCTGGTTATAGTCAGACCGCTAGCATTTTCCATGGATAGGAAAACAGAAATTTACTTTTTATATCTGCTATAGTGAAAAATGGCTTGTTTGAAGGAAAAAAGTTTTCTACTGATTATTTCACCTATTATTTCATGATCTAAAGTCAATTGACGCTTCTTTCATTCATTCATCCAGTTAGAATGCAAGTTATTCTTCTAAATCGGAATCAGTTAAATGTTCGAATCAGTAATTATTTTATGAGAATTATGTAGTTATGTAAACATTATTGCATTATCTAAACGTTTCGACACTATCTTTTTTATCAGTTACTCCTTACCAATTTATATTTAGAGATTCTATATTATTTCAGAAAAAATTCAGTGGTCGGTCAAATTGGTTTGACAGCTTGTGAAACTAGAGCAAATATTTACAAAGCGGTATTTTTCAAAGAATAATTTGCTCTGTTGATCGATCTTTATACCAATTGGAAGAAAAATCATTCGGAACGCTGGGGACTTGATTCATAAAGATTTATAGAAGCATAATGCACACGGAGCGGGTCAGTTGTGGATTTATTACCCAGCCACGGATATATCTCGTATATTCGCGGAATTTCCGAGGTTGTTTTAAAGCCATTAACTTTGAAATTGATTGACCTGAGACACCTGAATAACGACGGAAAGCGGCGACTTTTAAACTGTCAACAAGCCACAAAATACGTTCTTGACTTCAGACGAACGTTTGAGAAGGGCGGGATATACAAAGTGATGTTATCAATCGTAAACAATGCTGTAGTCGAAAAAAACATTAAACAATACGTTTATTTCCATATGTCATCTTATAGATTAGATATAAGTAATCCATCTTAAGCTCTTTTGAGCCATGAGAATTTTTTTATTGGAAGTAGAAGATTTAAAACTTGGAATTTTTTAGTCTTGGAAAAAAGTCCAAAAAGATTTTCAAAATGCTACCCCTCTTTGATTTTGCATCCAAAATAGCTGGTTATCGAACTCGTCCTTTCTTTTCCGGTTCTGGAAAATTGTGCCAAGGAACAATCCAAAATGATCATTTTTTCGAAAGTTATCGAGTATACAGATTACAGACTACAGACAAACAGACAGACCGACAGACAGACCGACAGACAGAAACCTTCGTAAAAATCATTACCCAATAAACCAATACCTTCTCATTCAGAATGAGAATGTAAAAAACAGACTTCAGAAGCTTAGGGGTAATTGTCGTCTCACTGAGATCTCGAATGTCAAGCAAGGAAGGGTGCGGCTGGCTTTCGGATGGGTGACTGTTCGAGATTCTCGCTCAGTTGTGTTTTCACTGCCAAGCAGGAAATTTGACACCGAGAATGGATGTGAATTGGGGGCACTTAATGTTATCGAATTTCCATATCCAAGCTCGTCTGTAGTTAAACAGCTGCGCTCGGGATTTATGGTTTTCTGAAGTTATCCACTTCCCCGATCAAATGTTCAGGTGAATGTGAGCGCTTCTAATGAAAATCTGGCTGCGGACAGCAGGGAATTCTGAAGATTGAATAAAAATCCTAAGGATTGAGTACGCAAGGCATTACTTGGAGGCTTATTCTGAGACTTGGAATATTTGAGGATTTTAAGAAGGGTGTGAGCTGAAGGGTTTAGGGTCTTACGAAAATTCTGAAGAAATTAATGTTTGATATATGATAATATTGCTTTTTGTTCCCAAATCTTTTCAGTTTCATTTACTTTTGCACATCTTTTTTGATAGTTGAAATGAAACATGCATTTCTTGATTTGAAACTGCATTGCTTTTCTGCAGGGGCGATCGTAGGATGACACGGAGTCAAAAACGACGAAAAGCCGAGTTGGTCTCGTGATGCGACCGATTAACTTCCGACTCCCTCATGAGAGACGAAGAGAATTGAAAAATAGGACGCAACCATTGCGCAGGGTCGAGCGATATAAATCACCTTCAACTCAATAACCAGTTTTTGTCTTCTATATTCAAGTATTAATTTATTCCTCGCTTACTCAAGAGACATGGACCTGTTGTTAAATCAACCACTATATCACTTTAAATTTTGGACAGGTTTTACATTTTCCTTGGAACGAATCTATTTCAAATCAGGCGTGGTATCTGCTCCAAGTTGCAGAATCGTTTTTGAACGAAATAATTTGTTTTCTAGATAACCTTCGAATTGTCTAGCAATTGTAATTGAATGAAAAATCACGTGGTTATCAATATTTAAATTGAGGAAATACTTCGTTAAGAATGACAGAATGAGTTTTTGGATTTTGGAAAAATCAAGGAAGAAATCAACGAAATTGCGACGCGTTTTCCATAGATAAAAATGTTGATTATCTCAAGGAACTATTTTCTTTACAATATGGCTCTTTATAATAAAAAGTTGTATATGAAAAACATAATTTTCAGTATGAATATTTTGATATTTAAGCGTTCGAAAATGAATAAAATTCAAATTTGAAGCATCCAAGAAGTATAAAGCATTACGAAAAAAAGGAGAACCAAAAGGGCTATCAAGTATCTACTCCTTAGTATCTTGCTCCTCTACTAATTCTGTTTTGGCTCTACATATTTCTGTCACTTGTATAAATTAAAAAAAAAATCTGCCCGCAGCGCGGGCACATTCTCATCGCGCGGCTCGCTTCGCTCGCAAGTTTCAGCGCGCCTATGGCGCGCGTCTTTTGGATCTCGCGCTCTGCGCTCGGTTATGAATTTACCTCCCTAAGTTGCATATAAAGCTTTTGGAATTCAAAAGCGAAATGTCGACTTCTTTAATTTGATGAGTGTAAATTCTCTTTTGTTAAAACTTCTCCGGCTTTAACAAATACATTCTCATCGCGTGTCTCGTGCTGCGCACCCAATCCAGGTTTGTCCAAAACAGTTTGTTGCCTAATTTTTTTCACATGTTGTGTAGCTGTTTTAGAAATTCAATTTTTTAATTTTTTTTTTACAATTAAAAAAAAACTATGCGTCCAATGGGAAAAGTTATAACAAATTAACAGATATTTTTCAGGTGAATAACTTTTTTCTTTCAATCTTCTGTAATGGCCTTAGTCCTTTTTTCAAAAATTTAATTATTTCATTTTTATAGTTATTTTTTCTGATTGAAATGAAAACTACATATCCTGTTAAAGAAGTTGATAACACATTTGAAGATATTTTCCTGGTAAAGAACTTGTGTCTATTTGATTATTCCTAAGCCTGTGTCAATATTGTCCAAAAGTTCATTTTTTTCATTTTTACATTGTTTTTCATAAATGAAGCAAAAACTACTTGTCCTATCAAAAAGTTCTTAGTATCAAATTTGCAGTTCTTTTTTTGTTGCACAAGTTTACAACTTTTATATTTTCCCGAACCTTACATAGTTTGACCAAAAAATGAAACTTTCTATTTTTCATTATTTTTTGAGCGACCAAAATTTTAAATATGCCATAACTCTGACAATTTTGTTTTTATCAAAAAAAAAAAAAATCATAGGGATAAATTGTTTCGCTTTTTACTAACTACGAGAAACGTTACTTAAAACTTTTGAGTCTTGGGAAAGAAAGTCCAAAAAAATTTTCAAAATGCTCCCCCTCTTTTATTTTCGATCGAAAACAGCTGGTTAACGAAGATGAATTGTATTTTTGGTCCCTAAAAATGGTTGCCAAAGAAATATAATTTTTTGAGAAAATTCAAAAAGTTGTATTCAGCATCTTGTAGGGCTTGCGTTGTTTGGCAAAAAACCCTTATTATTGTTTATATTTTTGAATTTTGAAAATGCCATAACTCTGCCATTTTTGTTTTTACAAAAAAAAATCATAAGGATAGAATATTACACTTTACACTTACTACAGAGAGCTGTATTTAAAATTTCTGAGTGTTGGAAAAAATAGTCTAAAAATTTTTCAAAATGCTCCAATTTTTGAGTTTTCATCCAAAATAGATGGCTAACGAACTTGACCTTTAGTTTTTGACACTGAAAGAGTCTACCAGAAGCCAATAAAATAGATTCGTTTTTTCGTAAGTTATCGTGCTCACAGACAGACAGACACACATACCGACAGACAGACACACATACCGACAGACAGACACATTCGTAAAAATCATTTTTCTGGGTTCAAGGGATCTC
>WSXT02016291.1:0-14363 GCA_011762715.2 Neuroterus valhalla
AACCTAACTCACGTAAGCACATTTACGTTACACGGCCAGGCGTAGCGTAACATTAGAGATTTCTTATATAGGATTCTTACGCCGCAGATCGTTCGGCTCCTCATTCAATAAAGCGTCCTGATCATTTGAATGTTCGCAAAGCAATGAAAATTGAGCACGAGCGACATTCTTCTCGCAGCTGTCACTTGCCATGGGCGCTGCCATTTTGTTTTTCCGACTGCTCACATATATCGGTCTATTTTACATAATTACGGCCCATTTTCCGTCAGACAAATACCAGGGCGGCCGATAAAATGAGATTTTCAATCGTTTGAGACCAAAATAGATATCGAGTTGATATTTTGAAAAAGCCTTAGAAAACAATTAACTTCGTTTGTATACAACATTTTGTTCAAAATTAAAAAAAAAAATTTGTTTGCGAATTTTCTTCAAAAATTTCGAACCAAATGTTGTATACAAACGTAGTTTATTGTTTCCTAAGGCTTTCACCAAAAAATGAATTCGATATCTATTTCGGTGCGGGCGTAAGTTGTTGCAAAAAAAATCGATAATTTGGGTCACGTGACCCATGTTTAACATGGCCCCAAGGCATTCAGACCTGTAACAGCTACACACTTGTTCACGCTTGAATGCATCTTTCTCCTCCATCCCCACTCTAAGGTGAGAGGAGGCTATCCTCTGCGAACTGACGTTTTACGTTCACAGATTACATAATATACAGTTCTTAGAGTTGACATAATGATGCTCGGTAGTTTCTTCAAATTTGGTTCGAACTACATTTCATTCGCGCTCGTTTTTGGGTCGCCTACTACCAAGGCCAGTACAAAATCGTGAAATGAATTTTCATTATGATACCAACGCCTTCATTAACGGCTATCGTCTGATTATGTATCGTTTGTTTTAATTCTTCCATCCCTAATTCCGTGATCGAGGGTTCACCTTACTCAAGACTCTGCACCGAGGTGCATCAGTTTATTAGAGAGGATGCGATTTTATTCAGTCAATATATCCACTTGTGCGCAGGTTAAAAAAATGGTTTATCGCAGTTTTGAACCTCGATTCATCATGTTTTCCCGAAACAAAAGTAATGACAACTAGATTAAGGTTCAAATAATTTTTGCACATTTATTTAGAATTTCTTGAAAAATAATTGAAATCTAATTTAATTTTTCATCTTATTTGGGTTCGAGTTTGATCCTTTTTTACTCGCTTTTATAATTGAATTTCTCTTGTATTTGTATTGTATTTGTATTTGATTCGGTTATAACTTTAACTTTATCCGTATTTCGTTTGTATTCAACTTGGGCTTTGTTCAGATTTCGATGGGATTTAATTCGATATGGGAATTATTTAGATATTTTGGGAGAAAAATTACAATGGTTATTCTAGCTCATTTCCAAAGAATTCAACAGGATTTTCAATCTATAAACTGACAAATATTCAGAAAAGCACCCGTATACAATCCTCAACACTAAGCAAAACTCAGAACTAAATTATACTATTTTCACTCACATAAACCATCACAATTGGTCAATATGTATGGAGCGATACAAAGCGTGTTCACTGTCAACGGCCAGGACCGTACCGTACCGAAATGCAAAATGATTTTGAAGCGAATAAGAAACTATTCTGGAAATGGAATAGTAAGACTGCTGCTCTGGATTGTATTACCTTCTAAAAGACTTGAGGGTAAAAAAAATTTTTCGGTGCGTTTGTTGACCTAAAAGAAGTTTCCGACAAAGTAGATGGAGCTGGCCATTGAGAGGTCTCAAAAGAATATGGTGGAACAGGGTGGCTCCTGTAAGCAATACGAGCAATATATATTGGTAGCAAAGCAAGTGTGAGAGCAAATTGACAACTATGTGATTGGTTTGATATTAAGCAGGGCGTTTAGCAAGAATGCGTTACGTCCTCTTGGATGTTCAATATATACATGGATAAATGTCTGAGAATCCCTCCATTTGACGAGAAAGGCGTTGCTCTTGGGAAAGTGAAAGTTCGTGGCCTTGCATTTGCAGATGACAAGATTGTTACGGCGGTATCAGCCGAGGATTTGCAAAGGATGTTGCTGGCACCAACTGTCCTGTACGGTAGTGAGACAAAAACGTATCAAGAAAAGGGCAAGACTAAACTCAACGCAATCGGCATGCAATTCCTGCGTAATATGTGCGGTAAAAGGTTAATGTACAAAGTGAATAATGAGTGGTTTCTCAAAGAATGTGGTGTAGAAGGAACGCTGTTTGAAAAGAGTGGAAGAAATTTGCTGAGATGGTTCTGTCACGTTGAGAGAATGGATGAAGAACGATTAACAGAGCAAATGAATCTAGGTAGGATGAATGGTAGCGTACCCAGAGGCAGACCAAAGAAGGAATGGATAGAATGTGCAATCGAGACCCCTAAGAAGAGAAATAAAAAGAGCTGTAGAAACACAAGAGCTTGTATGAAAAGATGCATAGATGTGGCAGAAGCAAGAGATGTATGCCAGGAAAGGGGTGTTCGGAGAGCAATTGTATTAAAAAAAAAAAGTAAAGCCTGAAATGAACGATTTTGGATACTAATTGGCCCATGTAAGGATATCGCTTAGTTGTTTATTTTAATGGCTTCACGAAACTCTCTGTACAGGGTGTTTGCTAGAGAGGTCAGGAAGCTACCCGTGCCGAAGCGTTTTTGCACAGGACGAGTGTGTCGCTTGAAAGCAGAAACAGGCTGGAGTTACTTTTGCTGCGTATTGTTTTGATGAGGTCTTACCTCTCATGTTGCTGAAGTAGCCTCGTGTGTAGTTATTCTGCTAAACAATTTGATTTAAACCTCTGTTTAATAAAAATCCCGCATGTTCATTGAAAATGGAAGCAGCTTCTCTTTGTTCGCAAAAACACGCAATAAATTTTAAGACTGATTTAATACATTTCCCTGCTCCCTTCTCATACATATCGCCTAATTGAAATTTCCCATTTTAATTCCACTTTCTAATCTTTGCACATCGATTCTCTATTTTCAAGTGGTACAGCGTGGCTGGAACCGAACGAGTAACGCTTACACTCAAAAAGGGTTTGGCCTAATGGCATAATAATAATAAAAATGTATCAGAAACACTGTTTGACAAGAGTGAAAGAAATTGGCTGGGATGGGTCGCTTACGTTCAGAGAATGGATGAAGAACGATTAACAAAGCAAGTGTATCTAGGTAGGGTGGATGGCAGCGTGCCCAGAGTCAGACCAAAGAACGAATGGATAGGATGTGCAATGGAGACCCTTAAGAAGAGAAATACAAAGAGCTGTAGAAACACAAGGGCTTGTATGAAAAGATACATTAATGTAAAAGAAGGGATAGATGTGTGCGAGGATGGATGTTTGGAGAGCGATCCGTGTCGGAGCGATGTTGCACAGGACGAGTGTATCGTTTGGAAACAAAAGCAGACTAGATTTACTTTTGCTGTGCATTGTTTTTATAACGTTTTTCCTCTTGTGTTGCCGAAGCGACCCCTTGTATATTCAGTCTGCCTCACATTTCAATTAAAGTCTCTGTAAACTATAAATGCTAGGTTTCGAGCAAAGTTTTCGAATGTGAAAAAGATTTTAATTTGAATGAGGATTTTTTTCGTTCGCAAAAAACATGCAAAGAATTCTGACACTCATGTTATACCCATCACTGCTTCCTTCTTTCACATACCTTCGCTTTTCTGTGGAAAGTATTCTCAAAGAGACGAGATCGAAATCAAACGGATTTTTAAAAGGAATTTTAAAATTAAGTTGTGCCGTTTGCCTCCAGGCTGCACCTCATATAAGGCTAGTAGGTAAGCCGCCTCTGTTAAGCCGTCTCAAAACTTTTGGGTTGAAAATATTTTGGAGATGTTTTCCTGCTTGAACTCTGAAAAAACCCAAGAGAATATATGAAAATCCAGGAAACACTAATTGACCCGTAGTTTTAAGGTTCCTCTAAATAAAGTCTCAAATGAATAATGTATGTGTATATTTTTTATTACAGGGCGACCTAATCCGGCAGCTGATCAAATCACCTCGGATTGTCCACATGTGGGTGGTTTGAGAACTGGAGAGACCCCTTTGTCCATTATCTGGCATCATGAGGGAGATAGAGTAATTCCCTTTCTGAATACGTACGAAGGAAGAAGATTCCAAATTTCTCATCGAGAAGCAGAAGAAGTCCAGGCATACTTCAGAAGTAAACATTTGAATTAAGATGCTTAGCTCCTCGAGTAGAGAGAGAGGGCGTTTTTGGATTTCATATTTCATTACTCTGTGACTGCTCTTTGAATCGTTTTATAAGAGTGTCAACTGAATGAAAAGTGTCTACGCGCAAAGATAATATTATATGACTTTGCTTACACGGAGAAAAAATATTCGAGACAGACAAGCGGATCTAGAATATATTAGATCTAAATACTCAGTTTGTTCAGATTGGACAAAACTTGAAGTTCTTTGAACTGGAACGTCAAGTGTCTTTATATAAACTCTTCTCATAGAGAAGTAATTCTGATGAAGTTGCTTTATTTGAGAAACGATTATTTTCGACGGATCGGGTATAAATTTGGTTTATTCGAATTGAGGTTGTTGCCGTTGCCGTTTTTTGTGATTCGTAATATTTTGAATGCAAAACTGGCAACAACCAAGACAACTAAAAAAAAACTATAACACGGATAGAAAATGTAATTAGTATCAACACTTGCTTGCACTTTAACTGCTTTAACATCATAAAGTCTGAAGACATAGTCCTAGACATGGTTTCCTGATATTCTCCTTTGAGCGTTATCTTTTTGGCTATACCCCAATATATCACGTGCTCCATCAGGAGCCAATTTCCAATAGCATGTTCATCCGATGCATGCGAGATAACACAGTATGGTTCAGGTCCGTCATGGGCGTTACAAGTCCTATTTTTTTGCAAGCATATCAGCTCTCATTTCCTTTAACGTTCTAATGTCATGAACCCCAGATCAGATTAACCCAGTTTCTTCCTTAGACTTCAAGGAGTTCTTGAGAGCAGCTTCAGACTAGTCTCGATATGATCTTTTCCGAGTCGAGCGCATTAGGAGCCTGACCATCAGAGCATGTTTGGGTGTGGTAATCTACAAACTCATGCTTACGAATCTCTTATACACTAAAAAAAATTAAAAACGCCCCCGATCACAGAAGTCACGATATTAATGATTGTTCGTTTGGTCGTAGCCGTATTGCTCACAAAAGGAAATTGTCACAGTGTGCTACGCTTCAAAGCGCTGCAGTCTCAGCCTGAAACCATGCTCGTCGCTTATCGTATACACTATTATTTCGGAGCTCTGTTAAACAGAGTGACAAAACTCGTCACTCTGATGATTTATATGGAGCTCTGTTATACGGAGTGACGAAACCTGTCACTCTGTATAACAGAGCCCCAAAGTGATAGTGTATACGATCAGCGATAAGTGTAGTTTCGGGCTAAGGCTGCAGCGCTTTGAAGCGTACCACACGTTGAAAATTTTTTCTCCTTTGCGATACGGCAACGACCAAACGAGCATAATTGGTATCGTGACTTCTGTGATCGGGCGTGTGTCTTTTTTTTCCTTGTATGCAGGCTTTTATGGTCAGCATTCCAATTCGAAATACTGAAGGCCATCTGCCTAGTGCAACTATCATCTCAGCACTGGGCGATATTCCAAATTTTCAGCTTCAGATCTAATGTCGTCGATAGAACCGTCCATGTACCTGATGGGTCTTCCCTGTTTAATATTTTATTCTCCTTTGTTCATCACACGGTAAAAACGTAGGAATAGTGGAGTTCAACATATCTCTGTGTGGTTTTTTTTCGGATTTCTTCACCCTTCATTAGTGATAAACATTCTTTCCTCCTACAGTATAGCATTCATACTAACAAGTAGTTCTCATTCCTCTGTCGATTGTCAGAAGAAAAACCCTTTGGAGGTTTTCGAGATGATTCCTGAACTGTTGGAACTGGTTCTGGGAACTCAGATTAATGTGCATCGGGTATAATTGATCTAATAAATATTGTATATAACCATTGAAAAATTCTGTGTCCAAGCCCACAGGTATTTTTGAATGCACCTCCGCAAGCCCGAAGGGCCGCTCTGGCCATGATGATAGATTTTATGCTTTCACAATGATCTATTATGATAAAAGGAGGTATTTTGAGTTCCAGTCTTTATTAAAAATACCAATTTTGTCGACTTTCCGCGAAAGTTGCAGTTTGCATCTTAAGGACTGACCAGGAACTGAGGTTTCAGGTTATGTTGTTATAATATATGCTCAAAATGACGCTAGTCTTTGGTCAGAGGCCCCACTGTGAGGACCGGTTGGACCTGAATGTCCAATCAATTTTTTTCCAGAAACCCGGGGGGACGGAAAGAAAAATCGGATTGGTATTCTATCCATTGTCCCTATTAATGTTATTATGGTGTTTTGAAATTCCGATTGCTTCTCTATGCCTCCTTCGGAAAATATTGTTTTTTCTTGCGATGAAGGTTGCTTTTCCAAATGAAACACTATGTCCTGTTTTGATTTGGTGCTCAGCTAGTGCTGATTACGTGGAATGTTCCAGCCTGACTCTTCTTTCATGTTCCTTCATACGTTGACTCACCCCTCTCCCGGTTTGTCGAATAAAGACTTTGCCCTAAGAGCAAGGGATTTCTTATCATCTTGGATCACCAAATGGTGCCTCTTTGTCTTTCGGGTTGTTTAGAAGTTGACCTTTGGTGGTTTGAATATGGTTTTGACGTTGTGTTTGGAAGAATCCTTCCTCTGTAATACCCTGTATGCAGGGTAGTATGGTAGTCATTTTTCTCCTCCTTCCTTTAGTTGGTTGTGTCAACTTTTATTTTCTAGTGCATCTTATGATTGCTCTATCGATATCTTCTTTGTGTGATCGTCTTTTATTAGGGTCAGTTTACCGTTTTGTTACTCCTTCCCTAGTAATTTTTGTGATTGAGACAGCTCTGTGAACAGAAGACTCGATTACTCACTGCTTCTGGAATGAGTGGTGGTGGAACAGGGCTTCAACGTATCTGTTCGTGTAAGTGCGTTTCCCTCAACTTCTTTTTTTTTCTTCTTTTTGAAGGGGCCGAAGAGGGAAAATCTTCAAAAGACACCCAAGAAAAGTAGGTAGTGTCAGATTCGCATGGCGCGCCTACCGACTTAAACCCCTCCTCGACTGGTTACCAACCGAGCAGGTTATAAACCGGAAAGTTTCCGGTTTATAACCGGAAAGTTGGCCGGAAGTTTCACTTGCATAGCTTGATGCATGGGTTAGGGTGATTAGCCACTGAGAGTCGAAGATTTGCAGCGTATGTGTGAGCGGCATTGGTGATAGATAGGAGGTTTAAATCTGCAAGAATTTGCCTAATGCGGATGAATCAAGGAATATTTAGAGCGCACCGGGGAAGGCGCAAATGGGTGACTTCAAGTTTAGAGAGACTATTTGGGCTGCAGAGCTCTAGACAGGAATCGTGTAGGTGCAGATGCTCCTAATTATGGCGTTAAAGGCACGAGTTTCGGTGGCTCGAGAAACTATAGGGTTATTGAATGAGGGTTTAATTGAGGTGAAGGCTCCATTAGCCTCGTTACGGATGGCTCAGATTTGTTGGACCAAGCGAGTCGTTTGTAAAGAATGACGCCAAGAAATTTTAGCGAGAGACTCCATTTAATGGTAAAAGAGTTAACAAAAAGTTAAGGAGGATTTTGCCGTCGCCGTAAGAAGAAGACAGTTTCAGATATATAATTGTTTATTTCAAATCTCCATCTGTGGTACCATTCCAGGACGATTGAAATAAATTTCTTCAGACGTGATGAGAATTGACTAATGACCTTGGATGTATCAAGAAAACCGACATCATCAGCGTATTGAGCCGTGAGAATTTTCTCATCTGAAGCTCCTGTTCGAGAGGGTTGATTTGATTAAGACGATGAGATAGCGAGGAAAGTTCAACTTGATGAGTTTATAAACTAAACCGTCATGCCAGACTCTGTCAAAGGCTTGCTTACGATGCAGAAGTAGCATGGATGTGCGCCTTCCTTCGTTAAGGTCTTCGGCAATGTAGTCAGAGACACAAAGAAGTTGATGAGCTGTACTATGAAGTTTGCGAAAACCATGCTGGAAGTCAGGAAGAAAGTTGTTTTGCGAAACAAAGTCATCAAAACGGGGAAAAATTATGTTTTCGGCTCGTTTTCTGAGAGTACACAGCAGAGTGATTGGACGAAACTTGATGCTGAGCTGAGAAGTTTACCCGGTTTTGGAAGAAAAATTACAATAGCTTCTTTTCAGTCTGAGCGCAAGTATTGTAATCGCATCACCGCATTTAAAATATTGCAGATAGCCACGATGTGCTTGCGATGAAGTGTTTTCAAAACATTGTTGCTGACGGAGTCATTGCCGAGAGCTTTACGATTTCCCAAGGCGCGGGTCGTGTCGGAGACCTCTTTGGGAGAGGTAGGAATAAGGACCGTGTCTGTGACAGAGGAATCTTGAGTGATGCTAGAAACGTAATCGTGAAATTTAGCAAATTTGTCTTGGTTAGGAAAGGGGGACGCGTTTCCGACAATTTCATGTCGTAATGTCTTGACGGTTTTTTCGTAAACTAGAACTTCCTAGAAAGGCAATCTTTTGTTCTGATCGATTTCTTCCTATAGCGTGAGCTTGAATTGGTTGGGAAATTCAGTTTCAAAATGTTTCACTAGGATGTTAGAGATGCTACGTTAGAACTCACGAGGATGTCCTGAGAGTGACTGCGAACCTATCGTTTTCTCTGATAAAGTCAAAAGAACTTCGAATATGACAGACAGAACTTCCTGTGGAAGAATTTAGTTTTTTGGTCCATAAAGTTTTGGAGTGATGGGATTAGTCGGTATCAATGCGGTTATTATTTCTCTGTTAGGTTTAAAGTGGGTACTTTGGGAGAGTTTTCATTTTGTTGGCTATTATTTCAGTGGGGTCTTCTTTTACTATCTTTTCACTGCTATAGCCTCTCGAACTGCCGTGGAACACTTATATATTTAATACCTACCGGAAATATACTGCTGATAAGTACATTTTCCTCAAAGTAAAATTTCTCGGACAGTTATCAGTGCACTTTTTTTGATAGTACTGTTAGGTTCCTAATCAATAACTTTTTGAGCTCTAAATAAAAAAGTACCCTTGATAAATACTGGTTTTTTTCTTACAGGAATAGACAGCCCTCCGCAGGAGCAAGAACGCCGTTCATAAGAACGTGGAAACATTCGAGAAAGAGTTCGAATGGAGAAACTGAATATATTTTCCTGCAGCTTTTTCTCAAACATTCCTCTTATGTCTTCTTTCACAATTCAGAAGGAACCGATGCTTGTATTGAAAAGTCTTAAAAAAATATGTAGATATTTTGGCGTGCATTAATTTCTTCGATATAAAGCACGAACACTTAGTACTACTTGCGAAATAGTGCCGTAATTCATGAAGTCTTGTGCAACCTAATGTCAAGATAAAATTTAAGAAAACTAATCATACAACCTACAAGTGTGAACCAAATTGTAGAGTTTATATTTTTCAAAATTTTAAGCTCAGTTCATAAACTTCTTCGACTGAAGAATTTGTGATTCTGAGTGCAGTGTATACATATGACACTTTCCGAAAAAAATTGGAACCTTAAATAAGATCTCACAAGTAGGGGACACATCAAAAATTAGTTAAGCTCGATTCAGTATGTCTTCCAACTACGTCGCATTTATGTTCTCAATGAAATGATTGATAATAAAGAGGCCATAAATTATAGCAAACTTTTCAAATTTATTTCCTTTTACCTTGTGTAAAGTTCCCTTCAAACTCTTTTGGTTAAGATACAATACTGCGATGCTGCCTACCGATAATGCTTGTTTAATGGAGTCCTAAGAGATGATAAATCGCGAAACAAAGGGATAATCACAAGCGGCAAGAAATTTTCTAGAAGTTCAATATAATTTTTTTGAAAACCTTGAATACACTATGTGATTAGAATATAATCAAATAATAAAAAATTGGATTTGAAACTAAGGTACTGAATCAGACGGGGATCAGGGAAGGAGAGGTGACAGACAAAACCACACCTTGTGAACCCGACGGCTTCTGCTGAGCTCAATCCGATTCCGACCACAAAAACATTCCAGCACCCTCAGTTTTCGAAATATTTCACCCTAAGAGGATCAATTACACGTTAATTTGATGTATTCGAGGCCCCGTAACATCGCGGAAGAATTTTTCTTCCCTAAATTGACGCTGACATCCTGAAGATGTGATCTTCACCTCCGGAATGCAGTTTCTAACTTTCCGATACGATTTTTTTTGACAGAGATGTCGCGAGTTTAAATATGAAAAATTTCACTCTTCACGGATATCATCGCTGCAACAAAAATATTTACCCAGGAAATAAAAGTAGTGAAACCATGTCTATTGAAGCTTGTTGAGTCTTCAATCCTAGGCCCCACAACCCAATTCCCTTAACCACCGAGCACAATAACCTGCTATGCAATAACCCCAGACTCCTACAATCCAATTCTCTTAACCGCTGAGCCCTGTAACCCGCAAGTCTATAGCCCTCGACGACCATAACCAAATTTTCTCAATCGTTAAGTATTGATTCTTTGAGCGTATAAATCTTTGTAGATTTTGTGTGAAAACGTTTCTTTTTGATTTCGAAGGATCGCTGAGTATATTTACGTTTATGACTTGTCGGGTCGTTGTCCTCCGTCTTCAGAAACCAGCAATAGTCTACATATCAGGTTACTGGGCTCGAAGGTTGAGAAAACTGGGTTGTACAGTAGGGGCCTGGGGTTATTGCATGGCAGCTCACAGGGCTCGAGGGTTAGGAAAACTGAGTTTCGTGGGTCCGGAGTTATTCAATGGCAGGTTACTGGGCTAAAGGGTTAAGGGAATTGGAATGCGGGGTCTGGGATTATTCAATAGCAGCTTACTGGGCTCGAAGGGTAAGAAAATTGGGTTGTAAGGGGCTGGGGTTCTTGCATGGCAGCTTACAGGGCTCGAAGTTTGAGAAAACTGAGTTTTATGGGTCTGGGGTTATTGCATAGCAGGTCACTGTTTTCGATGGCTAATGAAATTGGATTTTAGGGGGTCTGGGGTTGCATAGCAGCCTACTGGGCTCGAGGGTTAAGGGAACTGGGTTGTGGGGGTCTGGTGTTATTGCATAGCTTCCTACTGGGCTCGAGGGTTACGGGGACTGGGTTTTAGGGTCTAAATTATTGCAAAGCAGGTTATTTGGTTCAATGGTCAAGAAAACTGGATTGTGGGGGTCTGGGGTTATTGCATATCAGGTTAATGGCTCCGATGGTTAAGGTGATTGGGTTTTAGGGGTCTGGGGTTATTGCGTAGAAGCTAAATGAGCTCAAGGGTTGAGGAAACTGATTTTTGGAGTCTGGGATTGCTGCATAGCAGGTTACTGGGTTCGATGGTTGAGGAAATCGGGTTTTGAGGGGTCTGGGTTTATTGGGTAGCAGCTTACTAGGCTTGAGAGTTAAGGAAATTGGGTTGGGAGGGTCTAGAGTTATTGCATAGCAGGTTACCGGGTTCGATGGGTAAGGAAATTGGGTTGGAGAGGGGGGAGAATCGTCGGTTATTGCATAGCAGGTCACTGGCTTCGACGGTTAAGGAAATTTGGTTGGGGAGGTCTGGGGTCATTGCATAGAAGGTTACTAGCTTAGATGGTTAAGGAAACTGATTTGTGGGGGTCTCGGGTTATTGCATAGAGGTAACTGGCTTCTATAGTTTGAAAAATTCGGTTTTGGGGTTCTGGGTTTATTGCATAACGGTTAAATGGGCTCGAGGGTCAAGGAAATTGGGTTGTGGGGGACTAGGGTTATTCCAACATACAACAAGCTGTAAGATACATGGTTCTGCTTCTTTAATTTCCTCGGGAAATATTTTTGCAGCAAGAATGATATCCGTGAAAATTGAAATTTTTCACATCTAAATTCGCTACATTTCGTCCGGAAAAGATCGTATCGCATAGTTAAAGTTTGCATTTTGAAGGTGAAGAGTAGTTCTTCAAGACCCATCGTCAGTTTTGGGGAGAAAAATTCTTTGGCGAACAAATTCTTTGTTACGTGGCCTCGAAGACATCAAAATAACGTATTTTGTACCCTTTTAGGTTAGAATATCTCTAAAACTGAGGGTGCTGGAATATTTTTAAGCTCAGATTTGGATTCAGCGCTTCAAAAGCCTCCGGGTGTACTAGGTGTTGTTTCTGGTTCTGAGAATTGTTATCCTGTGTTAATAAGCAACCAATAAGCAAAATACGAGAGAACATCAAATTTAATAATTCCAAGAACTCATTCTTTCACAAAAAATGGTGTTTACTGTTTTCTTGATCAAATTAAAAATACGACTGTTACACGCATTACAAGATATCACTCCTTGATTCAAGATGGCGGACAACCTGCAAAGGGTTGATAGTTGAAAACTTGTTTTCAAGCTTCCTATATAGTAACATAAAGATGGCAAAAGACATTTCTTACCCAAGGAATTGCAATTGTACAAATGTATAGGAATCTAACTTAATTTACTGCACTATTAACAGAAAATCAAGTTCGTATCTCATCATTCCTAATAAAGAAATCCGTTTTTAATCTTTTGAAAGACTTGAGCTAACTTCAGAAGCTCCTTATGTCAGGCAATAGCTGTCATATTATGTTTCATCAACATATTCAAAGATTTTTTTCGTACTCAAACAGAAGATTTTTCATGAAATGGGAAATTACTACGAGTAGAAGAGACCGAGGCCAATGAGACACATTATTTCTCCATTAAATTATTTGCTATCTGTAGAGGAATATTCAATTAGAATTCGTTATTCAAATACAGTAAAATAAATCTTTTAGTTCCTCCAAAAATAAAATAAGTTGGAGCAATCAATTATGAAACAAAAAAACTATTCGGGATCAGACCAGAACAAACACGTACTGGAATGAGATTACATACCTTGAATAGTTTTTTATTCTATGAATGAATTATCACTTTCCCATTGTATTTCATGTAACGTAATATCATCTATATATTTTTCGTATAAACATCGTTCTTATTACATAAGTTCTTCTTAATTTATGTCAAATTATAATAATTTCATAATGTGTAAATGGAATTTTGAGTTGCAATAAAAATCCAACCCAGACATCTGTTTGAATGGAGAATATTTATAAAATATGATCAACGCAATATTTCTGGGAACTATTTCCCAAACCATGAAGGCATATTAAGATATTCCTGGTAATTTCTAGCATATAATGGAATTGCTTTATAAAAGTCCTCTCCAAATTTAACAGATTGTGATATGCTGCTTCACCCATGAGAGATATTTCTTGTCAATACATTTTTTGTTAACACTAGTTGTAATCTCCAATGACAAGCATTTTCCAATGAGATGACTTTCAGATTAGGAGAATGTAAAAATGTAAAATGTAAAAATAACCAAGGAATGACTGGCATTCTAAGAACAGATTAATTTCCGACCAACATATTTCGCGATCAAACTTTCATTATTTCAGGGAATGATTGTATTACTTAACTAACACTACGTAAGAATCTCTTTTATAGTTTCGCCGAAATTTCTCAATTACGTGCGTTAAGATTTTGTGTGCTTACTCTACGATCACGTGATATTTATCTGTGTTATCGATTCACATTGAAAAAAATGATTCGCTTGCGATTTTTCGACTTCAAAGAATTTATTGAAACGTTTGTTTTCAATATGTCCGTACAGAAAATTTGACAAATTCGGGAAATACAACCCAAAAGAATTTCGGGCTAATTTTGGGATCTCGTCATTGCAAAACTTGATTTTACAAAAACCACCCCTTTGACGAAAAAAACAACACCAGAATACAATACGTACTATACTAAAATATGAGTACATCAGAATTATGGGCAATTTTTGGGCTTTTTTTAGGCACCAATGCCGATCTTTGGGCTCTTTTATTTTAAAAAGAAAACCGATATTATTGTCGAGATTAGGACACCAGCACCTTCATCGGAGTATACTTGCTTTTCAGAAGTACAAGAAAGATCTCTGTCACATGAAAATACCTAAAAGATTAAAAATGAAGCAGGGTAGACTTTTGAACTTCTCTTGGGATCATGCATCAATATCCAATCTCGGATACATCACTCACCAATCTTGGAAAACAACCGTTGCGTACAAATATCAACTTTGATTTTTGGGCTTTAAGCCTAAACGCTGAAAATGCCTCCTCCGTATAACGCAGATATGACATTGACGAAAAATCATAATTTACGATATCCTTCTACGCCACTAAACTTATTTATTTTTGATCTTCTCGAAAACACACACATTGATTTTTGGGCTGGAACCCTTAGCGCTGAAAACACCCCTTTGTATCACGCAG
>WSXT02016302.1:0-14362 GCA_011762715.2 Neuroterus valhalla
TCTCAACTCCCACAAAATCAAACCTAACCTCAACCACTCGCGCCTCACCCACTTTTCTCTTTCACCCTTCACTCTCAACCTTTCTTTTCCTCCCTCCACTCTCACACAATCTCTCACTCTTCAACTTCACACACTTAGCATTTTCACCTTTCACTTATCACTGCCTACCTTGTCAAACACCCAAAAATAGTAGCACCACAATAACACCTTGACTCTTCCCTCGGTCCCGGAAACGGAAGCTATATACATAATTAATTAATTAATTAATAATAATAATTAATTTATAATTAATTAATTATATAATTATATATAATTGGTATTACAACCACCGCAGGGTCCACTTGGGAGCAACCGTCATTCAGGGAAATGGCACAAGCTCCCAGTTGAACCACGGTATAACACATCTATGGCCACGTCTCACGACCGTGAGATGAGTGACCACATGCCCGACAAAATCACAATGATGAACCGGCGAAACCCTCGTGCGTCTTAAGGACACGAAGCGACTCAAGCATGACTGCTCTTTGCATCCATCCAGCAAGTGCCACGGTATATTTTTGGCACACCGGTATGGCTTTCAGGTTACTAACTAGTGCAGGTGTCGCACCTCCAAGAGCACTGATGATAAGAACGATCAATTAGACCAAATATCCTTGATGATGTCGTTGTAGGTGTTCTCTGAGATCTTCGTACCTCTCCTTTTCCTCGGTTTCCTTCGCTTTGATGTTGGAGTCTCAAATCTTTGAGAAATTATCGAAAAGTGTCCGTTTTGGAAAACCCGCAATTGAAAACGACGAACGTAACGCTTACTGCCGAACAGTTCCAGGAACTTTTGCATCAGGTTTCACGAACTGCACATCACGGTTCGCGGGCAAAGATGGTGAGTGCGTGGAAAATTTCAGTGACGCGATAAAAGTGTATAAAGAGTGCATGAGAGTCAGTGATGAAGATGCAATCAAGGTCTTGCCGATGCTTCTCACAGGAGACGTCGCCACGTGGTGGCAAGGCGTAAAGGGCAATGCAAGTCCGTCGGCAGACGTGTGCATTACAACACGCGTTTGGACAATCGAAACCACGTTACAAAGTTTATCGTGAGAAGGGCACTCGCTGTAGTTTTTGCCGCCATTATGGCCATCGGAGAGAGGACTGTAGAAACTTCAGTCTGCAGCCACGGAGCCGCCGCAGCAACCAGAGAAGTCAACAACGACCACGGATGCCATGAAATCATCTGGCAAGGATTTTAAGTGCTATGGATGTCAAACGCCTGGGTATGTCCAGAGTAATTGCCCAAATTGCTCGAAAAAGACGACGACCAGCACAAGTTCCCTGGATTTTAGTACCCTGCAGGCCTTCAACATAGGTTATCAGTCTCGATCGGTCTTGCAAGTGAGTATTCATGATAAAGTAGGCACCGTGGTACTTGACACGGGCGCGAAACAAAGCGTTGCTAGCTATCAATTTTATCAGTTGCTTCGAGAACGCGGTCGAGAATTTGAAAATATACAAGTCACTCTTGCGTACGCAGACGGTATTAAAAGACCTACGACTCTTTTGTATTCATCTGTAGTGATTAATTAATTGAGTAGACGGATTAAAACTACGCTTGTTGTGTTACCCGAAGCTAAAGAAAATAGGCCGTTGATAAGAATTGATTTCACTGTCGCTGTGGGAATGGTTTGTGAGCAAAATATATCCGTTTTTGTACGAAGATGATATAGTTCATCAAAACACATTAGTATTCGATGAAATAATTTTGTATGTCTTACGGTCTTCAAATAAAATTAAAAAACGAAACTGAATTGGAGTTCGTTTATTCGACGTTTCGGCAACACTGCGTGCCTTTTTCAAGAATCTGGTGAAATTGAAATGGATAGTAACATAATTAAAACAGTTTTTGTTAAGTGTATAAAGGACGTGTAAATAAAAAATAATAATATAAATACCTGGATTCTAATAAGAACGAACATTGAAAAACAGTTCAATTTTGGAGTCCATACCTGTCAAAGGAGAAATGAGTCAGAAAATTTGTAAAATTCAAAGTATTGCTCCGAATTGAAGGACATGTTGAAAAAACAAACACATTTACATAAAAAACCTCCTAAAATTGAAGAGGCTTTTTTTCGAACAAGGCTACATATTTAATTTAAAATGAAAGAAAACACCGAAGAAACATTGAACGTGTTTTGATACAAACGACGGACAATGACTGAACAGAATATAGATGGCTTAAGGCGATAATGCAATATAAGCATAAAGGCGAAATCTAATGAAATCAACGTTGAGGAAAGCGCGCCAAAGCAACTGGATTCTTCTGAATTTTGACTTTACCTGATTATGCTTTGATAAATTTGGTTAACATTCATAATTTCTATCTGTAAGTTAATAGATGTTTTGTGATATTTATTGATGAATATCGATTCGATAATTCTTCTTTTATAAGTATTTTGTTCTCTAGCTAAAATTTTTATATTATTAAAGTCGAAGTGATGATTCAAATTCCAACGATGTTGTGACAAATCCGTATTTAAATTTGCAAATCTACAATCCCTTTTATGTTCTGAAACTCTTGTTTTTGGTCTCCTGCCTGTTTTACCATTAAACATTTTTTCACAACAATTACATTTTATTAGGTATACAACTCCAGACAAATTTTCGATACTGTCACTATCTTTTATATTCAATAAGGTTCTATGAAGTGTGTTTTTATTATTGAAATAAACATTAATAATGAATTTTTTCAACGATCTTCTCAGACGTTCAGAGAGTCCTTTAACATAAGGCAACGTGAGTTTTGAATCAAATTTATTATAAGTGTCCATCCAGCTTTTTTTCCTGCCAGAACAATTGTAGATTTCATGAATTCTTTCTCGAATAATATTTTTAATCAATGGGAGCGCATAATTATTTTGAATTAGTGTGCTTTTTAATTGGTCTAAATTTTCTCGTCTAAATGAAATGTCACTCAACTTGATACATCTGTCCACTAAACCTTTTATCAAAGCAACTTTTTGACTAAACTGATGATGTGAATTAAAATTAGGATATCGACCGGACCATGAAGGTTTTTTAATACCGATTGGTGATTAAATTTCCTTCAGGTGTTTTTATGATCTGTAAATCCAGGTAATTTAGAGAATTGTTATGTTCAAGTTCGAACGTAAACTGAATGCAATTTTCTATACTGTTGAAAGTATTCATGAATTCATCAATGCTTTTAGTAGGAACAATAGCAAGAATATCATCCACATACCGTTCATATAAAATAGGAGTCAAATTAAACTTTTCTGAAGCTCTTCTTTCTATGTCTTCTTAAACCAAATTTGAAACTACCGGAGATAAAGGAGATCCCATCGGACAACCACTTAATTGTTTGTAGTATTTTCCATTAAATGAAAAACCCATGTTAATAGAAACTGTTCGTGTAGCTATTAGGAACTCAGGTTTAGTTATTTTTAAAACCTTCGGAATTGTATCAATTGCAAAGAGAATGGTCATTGTGTAACTGGCTCCTCATCAAGCGATCGAATCAGAAATTTTCGATCAACAAATTTGTTAAGCTTCAATGCGGATAGTTGGAAATGAAGAAGAGGTTAATTGAGGCTATTCCTATTTGTTCTGATACCTTCAAGTGAATAAATCCTTAGTTTCGATGGTTAAAATGTTTCGATTTCCATTAACTTTCAATTTTTGTGAACCGGCTGAAAACTGGAAGATGTCAGGGAATTTTTCTCGTCAATAAGAGTGGCAAATGCAAATTTTTATAGGGAAAAACGGGAAATTGAGTGACCACCCTGTATACTTGATGAATACTAGAATAAAATAATGTTTAGGTCCTAAACCCAACTTTTTTCTTTATTGAAAGTGTGCCTACGCAGCGGGAAGCTGCTTAATTTTAATCATTTTTGCGTGATCATTTTTTTGAATGTTGTGATTAGAATTTGAAAACATAATGCAAAAATTATGAAAATTAGTCAGTTTTCCGCAGTGTAGACACACTTCAATTCAAGAGAGGAGTTGGTTTTCGGCATATAAAAATGATCCGATTCCAGCATTTGTTGTGAAAAAAAGGCGATTGGATTTTGAGTTTGAGTACGCTTTAAGAAATTTTTGTAATGCTCGAAGTTGCCTGTACACTTTAAATGTAAAAATTCTAAATTTTCATTGAAATTTTTTTATTTCAATGTTTAGTCTCGTTTTTGATGCGGGGCTCCAATTATTGGGGAAAGAAATGTTCGCACTCTCCCATAATAACATTCAAAATCTATCACTGAAGTTAAGCAGCGTTGGGTGCGGTTTGTACTTGGATGAGTAACCGTTCGCATGCTGTTGGCATGTTGACGGGAGACTGATGTCCTCCCGTGTATCCAACTCAAACAACAAAACAAAAAAGTATTGCACATTAGGGCTCAATAGCTCTGTTGGCCTGTACTCTGTTGGCGCTGTACTAGTTTTCATTCGAATATTTATCAATATACGCCTTTATAGGTAGATGTATATACGATTCGTACGTCTTTTTCACACCACTGCATTATGGACATGGGGAAAGGAAGGAAAAAAATCGACTTTATATGGTATGAAGTATACTTTATACACCTGCGTCGTATAATCAAAAATCGGGGTACCACAGAGCGTTAGCATCTGGAAGCTGAAGAACAGCTTTTTTCTTGCAGGCGATGGAAGACTTGTACAAGGAACGAATAAAAATGAAGATCTTGGTGCTGAAGTAAAAATCAATTAACGAAATGTAGAAGTAGAATTCCAGCCTTTCGAACCCGGAGAAGACTTAAAATATTTGGACTTGAATAGTTCTTGTAATCGGAAGACCATTATTCACTTAAAATCCAGCATATATCTTCGAAAGCAGCAGAATCGGTAGATTCTGATTCGGAAGCCATTTGTGGAGTGGATAATAAAAGCGAAGGCTCGTATCAAGATAAAGCATTTTTGGTCACAGATCTGAGCAGTGATTGCTCATTGCCTGGACTGGGATCTTTGCGAGCTGAATTGGATCAAATGAATGGGATCTTCGTTGATGAGGAAAGTCAAGGGCGAAAATTGGAAGAGAATTTTAATATACGTGATAATGAGAACGTTGATGGAGGGAGAACTTTGGATGCAGGAAACACTTTCAGAAGCAAATTGCGCGTGTGGGTGCTAGCATTCAAGAGAACCTCAGTTGCAATAATTGCACTGCTCTCAATCTCAAGAATAATTATTCCAGTAGTCAGAGCCATTCCGACGTGTTTTGGCGACTGCGGCAATGCTCTGATTTGGCGCCCCTATCAAAGATGGAAATTTTTCGGTAATCACAGTTTTCGCATCGAGAGGAAAACTCAATTAATACAAATTTCGTGGAGTAAATCTCTTCTGGAAGGTGATTTTTTCGTCTCTAATCTCACAAATGCGGCAGCATTTGATTTTTCACCTTCTTGACTCTCATTGTCAAGCGAAGATATTTTTGATGAGTTTCAATTTACTGAAACGTCTTTCACATGAAGTAACCCAAACTGGTAATGTCAAAAAAAAATTTGAATAGCTATTGTTATTTCTGGATATGATTCTCGAAGGTTGTAGTCGTAAATCAATTGTAGCAAATCTAAGAATCCAGAGTTTCCGATGTTATCTACAGTTTCAAAGCTATTTGTTTGAAGTCAAGTAAAATCATCGCAGGTTTCTATAGTATTCAAGTCTTTATCAGATTGGAGGGCTAAATTAGTCGCAGCTTTTTCAAATCTTCAGAGCCCAATTGGCCTAGGAGATCACCAGAGAGGAATCCGAAATCGTGCAATACGTCTCAATGCTTCGTACTTATCTCCAGTTGAGTTGAGAAATTCACGTTCAATTTAATTGTTCGTTTCATTTTGGATCGGGTTGACGCTAATTGAATTATTCGAAATAAAACTCAACCGTTCTTTGTGTATAAATATATTGTACTCTCGTATTTCAAGTAGAAAATCAAATTTTTAGGTCATTTTTTGAGTAAAATAATATAATTCCGAGTTACCTTCTCTTCCTTCTTCTTCTTCTTCTTCTTTTTCTTCTTCAATAACCGCTTTTCTTGTATTTGACTCTGCGCCAAACCATTTCCTTCTTCCGTCTGCTAGTTTTACATTTTACATGTTTCCTTTTCTGCTTCCAGATTTTGCGCTCCGCTAAGTTTCCTCTTTTCATTGGTCGACATTGTTTATCGAATTCCGATAAGCTAGCCCATGAAAATTATTGTCATATGTTATTACAATACGTTATCTCTGTTGTCAAGATTTATGCGAAAAGCAACTCACTTGGGTACAAACTTAGAGCAAACATACCCTTGAATACAATACTGGTTTGTAGTAATTCATATCGTGTATGCATCTTGGAACTACTCTTCCGAAACAGCGTTATAAAAATATCCTCCTTATCTAAAGTCGCAACATAAAAGGAGAAGCGAACTGGATCGTGCGTGAATACCAAATAAAATTTCAATCTTCCGGGTCACAGAATTCGTTACGAACTTATAACCCGTTTTCCATGACGTTCTAAACTCCAAGAGTCACTTTCTCGATTTTGTGGACGAGCAAATTGTCGATATCGAAGGTATCAATCGACACGCTCTCGGTAACATATCGATACTTTGCTGCAGGAATATGAAATACAGATATCGTTTGCCTTGCAGAGACAATTACTAAAATTATGTGCGGACTGTTCGGAAATACAAGCCAGGTTAAGTAATATAAATAAGAAGTATAATTTAGTACGAAACTAATATTTCGTAACATTTTGAGCATTAAAAAGCGCTTTCGATGATCCTGCGAGGTGCAAGAAACGCATTATTCAAGTTTATTGTATAAGAAGCCAAACTGTCGTCTCTTCTTTCGAAACTTGAGCCAGCTTTGCTTTGTGTGCTGATATTTTTTGACTCTGCTTTAAAATTTCAACCTCACACTCAACAAAATTCACTTTGACTTACTCCTAGCCATGCGAATTGAAAATGTATACTGAAATAAAGATAATTCAAGTTGACAATTAGGTTTATATTACAAAGTTCTATATATACAGAAGACGAAGCTGAGTTTCGAGATTCTTGTTTGCAAGCTGTTTGTAATTAATTTGATCGCCCATCTCTCTTCGTTGAGCAGCCTCCAGATTTCTTCTCAACAAACGGCTTTCTATTGATACTTGTTTTCTCAAGGAATTTCTCACTGTCCTAGCACCTTTTGTTGTCCGTTCGGCTTGGGAAGGTGTCAACAGCTCCGCCCCCTCCCGCACGGGCGACTCGATCCTCTCTGAGCGCCGTTTGTATTCGGACTCCGACCTGAACGCTTTTTCTTATCGGCGCTAAGTATCGGTGTATGGATTTGTTTGATGCTTTTAGATCGATCACAAAAGTTAAGCATCGCTTGTCTCGATTATACTCGGAAAGCTGTCTCTACTATCAAACTAATTTTCGGCGCTAAATGACGGACAAACTAAATCTCTGGTTGCGTCGGGATCGATGGTTCTGGGAGAGCCATCGTGATCGTAGCTTCCGGAGGCTACATCCTTGCTAATTTTTTGGGGGGTCCCCCAATATTTTTTGGGCCAGATGAGGCATGGCAGCCTCTTGTGTTGTATTGAAGCTGTGATATCCTCTATTTGCCTGGATAATATTCTGAGTGGCGTCCTTCTCTCGCTGACCCATGCCAGTCCGCGATTATTTCTTCAACACAAGCATATCATCAACTTCATTGAATATAACTGTTCCTATTAGCTTTGACTGCCAACCTAAACGACGCGCTTTAATTAACTAATGCGAATCAACTATATGTAGAACTGAGTAAATTTCGCAGTCGGCTCCAAACTTAATTCGCATCTGTTCATTTAATGGAATATTTGTTTATACTCTCTCCCTGTTACGGGTTTGAGAGTCTTGGCATAACCTTCTTTCTCTCTATTCCTTTGCTCACCTCACCACTAACTCAGGGATGAGGGGGACCTACAGTTTAAGGTGGGTTCCGAACCACCAAGAGCAACAGCTACTTGATACTTAGAGAACTTAAAGAACTCTAGAGGTACCGGGCTCACGACTCTCCGTGGCCCGCCGAAGCTCTTCCAGAGTGCGAGCGCATCTGTTCATTAATTTACTGTTATAATCTAATAGGTGATAGACCATTTAATTTTATAAAGTAAACGGCACGATCAGTATGGATTCAAGGCGTCACGATGCACTTAAAAATGCCCTTCTAATATTGAAAATGTTTCGAAATGAACTCAGTCTTTACAAGGACGTAACTGTTCAAATATTTTTGATGCAAAAAACGTTCGTTAATTTGCAACAGTGTCTAAAATGCTGATTTTTAAGCGGAAATAATGTGCGCTGATGCTTCCTGTAATAATGATGAGTAATAATAATACTCCTATCCCTTATAATACGCGTAGAGAATGCGTGCACATTCACTACTTGGAACCTTTTATGAAGAAGAAAATTTCAGCAAGTAGAAGTAGAGTGATAGATGAGAATGAAAAATTGTATTATTTATTTATTGATCAACTCAGAAATTGCCAATAAGCAAATTTCATATCGTGAAGCAAGACAATATAAATTATTATTTACACGCGAGGAAGTTTTTGGTTTTTTGTTCTCTCAGTTTTTGGCGCCCCTGCTCTCACGGCGCCTGAGGCAAGCGCCCCACTTGCCTTACCCTTGGTACGTCTCTGCCAGTAGTTATACCGAAGGACGCTCGTTCTTTACTGAGCACTCCACGATTTACCAAAATTTATGAAATTTATGGTGGTGAATAATACCATTTCGGTTATGGAGAGAGGTGTAAAGTCGATTCTTCGCGAATGCAAACGTCGGTGGAAGGAACTGAAACGCGTCAGGCTCATGATAAACGTGGACGGTCTACCAATTTTTACTTCAGCAGGTGAAGGATTCTGGCTTATTTTATGTTCAGAATTGAGCAGTAAAAAGTTGGAGCATTTCATAGGAAAAGAACTGCCCGCTGCGCTGTCGACTACTGTAATCTGTTGAGTGTAAACTCTCTTTTGTTCAAGCTTCTCAGGCTTTAACGAATACATTCTCATCGCGTGTCTCGTGCTGCGCATTCGATAAAAGTTTGTCAAAAACGATAGAAAAGTTTTGTTGCCTAATTTTTTCTCATGTTGTGTAGTTTTTCTAGAAACTCCATTCTTCAATTTTTAATTCTATTTTTTACGATTGAAACAAAAACTACGTGTCCAATTGTAAAAATTATAACAAATTTACAGATATTTCTTGGATGAACAGCTTTTCTGTATCAATCTTCTGTGTTAGCATTAGTCATTTTTTCAAAAATTTTATAATTTCATTTTTAAAGTTATTTTTCGTGACTGGCATGAAAAATACATCGTTAAAATACATTTTTCCTAATCTTGTATCAATTCTCCAAAAGTCAATTTTTTCATTTTCCGAATGCTTTTTTATAAATGAAGCAAAAACTACTTGTCCCACAAAAAACTAATTTTACCAAATATGTAGATTCTTTTTTGGTGCACAATTTTAGTTCATTTATATTTTCCCGTACCTCACATAGTTTGACCAAAAATTCATCTTTCTATTTTTCATCATTTTTTGTGCGACTAAAATTTGAATTTCCGACTTTTTGGGAAAACTCGAAAAGTTGTAAAGATTATCCTGGAGGGCTCTCGGAAAGGAATATCTTTTTTCTTAGAACTTTTTTTCGTATCTTCCGTTGTTTAGCTGAAAATTCTCATTTTTGCTTCTTTTTCGAATTTGGAAAATTCCATAACTCTGACAATTTTGTTCTTATCAAAAAACATCATGGGAACAAATTGTTTCACTTTTTACCTACTAAAAGAAACCGTGTTCGAAATGATCGAGTCTTGAAAAAAATGGTCTCAAAATGGTCTCAATGGTCTCTTTCATTTTTGATCCAAAATAGCTGAATAACGAACTTGACCTTTAGTTTCTGACACTGAAAGAGTGTACCAAAGGCCAATCAAATCGATTAGTTTTTTCGAAAGCTATCGTTCTCACAGACGGATAGACAGATATTCGTAAAAACCTATCTGATACCTTCTCTGATGAGAATGTAGAAAAGCCAAAAAGTGCAAAAGAATTCCTCAGACTGTTTGTCGAAGAAGCAATTGAACTAATAACTAATGGTTTATAGGATGAAATTTTTGAGGTTTTTTTTTTGGGTCTTGAATTTGCGATACATCAGCTCAACCTCTACCCAAATTTCGATTTCGAAAAGGAATCAATTTTTAGAAAAATTCCAGGATTCGATTGAATATCCAGTGTCCCTCTAGATTGCATGCATGACGATGCCTTTGGTTAACGGCACCTTTGAAGGTAAGACTAAGTGCAGTTGCTATTAATAAAATTTCCCAAAAAATATTGACTTAACGTCATAGGGTGCCAAGTGAATTTTTACGTCCAGGACGAACCCTTTCGGAGTATGCCTTTTGGAAAGCTACAGAGCTTAGAATATTTTTGCTCTACACTGGACCAGTTGTTCTCAAAAACATCCTTTTGTTACACTCTGTGGGTACAATTTTAGCTAGTGAGGTACATGTGCAGATAGAGAAAAACGTTGATTGCGCTCAAGAAATGCTACAGCAATTCGTTAAAGAGAATTCGTAGAGAGAAAGATTTATATTGGCATTTGGGTCTATACTTTTTATTTTCCATGAATATATTTTCAAAAGCAGTATTACTAAAAAAATATCATAACACATCTATAATAAATGATTGATGTCGAAACGTTTCGTCCTGGGTTGATTCATTGGACTCATCAGTAGGGCAACATGAACCAACCCTGCCTTAGACGATAAAATTATTATTTTTATTTCTTATTCTTAAAATTTTTCTTTTTATAAATTATTGTAAAAAATAAATCATTTGATAGATCATCAAATTGAAATCGAATAATTGTAAGTATTGAATAAAATTGTCATGTAAGAAATTTCGATCACGGATGGGAATCCGAAATTTTACCTAACTGACAAAAAATCATTTTTATTTTGATAAAAATCCAAAAATATGTAATATTTTAAAAACATGATATCAAACATTTCGATCACGGATTGGGATGCGAAATTTGATTTGATCGGGAAATTTCGATCGCGGATGGGAATCGAATTTCGAGTTAATTGACTTCAATTCATTATAGTTCTGATGAATTTAAAAAAACATATTCAATTGGACATGATTTGTCATGAGTTGGGACCAAATAAAATACAAAAACAATTTCAAGACTTATCCTTTCCTTCTTCTTCTCCTACTGTTCTTCCACTACGCACTTGAAGTTTAGGAGCACCTCGCGAACAACACAAATACTATTTGAAATATTTTGTAATTGAGAAAAATCGAATGAGAAATGTTATATTTTATCTGAAAGGACTGAATATTTTTGGATAGAACCGTTCTATTTGAAATCACGGTAAAGACTGTTGAGATATAAACATCTCTGAGGTTCGAAGGATTCAAGTGAGAAAGAGACTCTAAAATTTTTTTCCCTTTTCCCAAGAAGACGAGCCGCGTTGTAATGCTATAAGAACCAAATGCCAATGTAAATCTTCCTCTTTACAATATTTCACACTGGGTCAATATAAAACCGATGTCTTTCACAAAATAACCGCAAAGACATCAATAAATAATATAAAGTACATGAAAATCAAACATACTCCATCAACTGCAGCAATTCGAAAGACAACTGCATACTTCTGAACAGTGGTAGCTTCGTGACATTCAGCAATATTGTACTAATGCAGAACGAAAAAATTCGCTTCGTTGGAAAAGAATTGTTGCCGACTGAAAACTTGAATGATAATCCCGAGTCTAGCATATTTAATATTTACATAGCAAGAACTGTAAGTTCTACACAATATTCTTGGTTCCTAGAACAAGTCAAAAGTAAGGTATAGAAAATACCATGCCGAATGTAAAGAATCGTTTCCCACTATTGCATTCTTCCTGGTCCAGTTCTCGGACACCTAATCTCAAAAGGAGTTCTACATTTAGGTATGATATTGCAACAACTTTCTCTCCTTTTTCTAGTATGATTTTTGATATTTCCATTACAATTTATTTTCATTGGATGTTTCTTCAAACAGTATCATGAATAACGTGAATCAAGAGCAAGTGATAAAAGAAGCTGAATATATAATTTTGAAGAGCACTTGAAAATATGACAAACTAAGCATTTTGTATCACACAGGGCATATTATTCAATGCAAACTAGTCAGCCATCTTGAGACCCTGAGTGCCTGCACATTAGGGTGGTCCAAAAATTTTTTCTTCGATTTTTCATGCAAAACGCCCGGAATTTTGTTCGAATCCCCAAAAAAACAAATGCATATTTTTTGTTTTGAAAAAAAAAATATTTAGAGGTGCCGCAAGCCTCAGGGGTTTAACACGTATGTCCCATAAGAAAAAAAGACGTTTTTGTAAATTTTATTCAGAAATCTCAATATTAGATGAATCGAGTTCGAAAGTCACCATTTTTCTTTACAATTGGTCACAGAATGCGAATAAAATATTACTTTTTGAATATCGCCACCATAAGTCTGTTTTATAGGGTCCCAAAAAACCCCCATAAGTGAAAAAAATGGGGTTTTCGAGTTTTTGGCGCTAATTATGATTTTTGTCTGCGCTTTTTTTAACGCAGGTTGTTTCAAACACATGAAATATTACTTTATACTGATAGTTAGATGTTTGTTCGAATTGTTTAAACAATTTATTATTGTTTTTAGCAATTTCCTTTTAGAAAAGGGTTAGAAAATCAAGGTTTTTCCTGAATTTATCAACTTATTTCCAAGGTTTCAGTTAGAGAGAGTTAATAATCAATTGGAGTTAACAAAAATAATTGTTTAAGGGGCTAGTACACAAATGATTTTTCAAAAAATCCAAAAATTTTATTTCTCATTTTTGGTCACTGTATACATCTAAAAATAGGATAGAAACCAAAATTTGTTTCGAAGCGTGCTGAAAGTGTCTGAAAAACGAAATACGCTGCGAGGCCCTCAGAAGCGCTCGTAACGCACGGCGTGCATGAACCATCCGCCATTTTGAATTTTCCAA
The DNA here is from genome assembly GCA_011762715.2 of Neuroterus valhalla. Classification (NCBI taxonomy): domain Eukaryota; kingdom Metazoa; phylum Arthropoda; class Insecta; order Hymenoptera; family Cynipidae; genus Neuroterus; species Neuroterus valhalla. The sequence continues at coordinate 13,046 of WSXT02016302.1, forward strand.
TTTTGACGTCGTATTTGTTTTCAGCGTCCCCGAAAACACAAGATTACCGAGTTTCACTTTCTAATCCACATAAACTGACCATAATTACATTTATTTATATCATTCGTTAACGCGTTTTTCTCGAAACAGTGTTTTTCAAGCTGCCGGCCACGATTCTGGCCGACCTACTGGGTCGATTTGTCTCAAACTTGGAGGAAATCTTGATAAGGTATCGTATGACCCTCGATCATAATTTTTCATCAACATTTACCAACTTTTTAAAACAATTTACGTTGCAAAAACGGTCAGAAATACGAAAACTTCTACCATTAATTCATTTTAAAATATTTTTCAATTATTGAGATTCATCCGATACCCACGCATGTGCGTTTTAAGAATCTTTTTGGATTTTGGGTCTCAGATAAGCCGAAGTGGAGTTATCGTGGCCGCCGAATGAGAATCGATTTTTTTCGGGCTGACGTATCTCTGCGGGAAGTCATAAAAATTTTTTATTTTTTATTTTTTCTACATTTAAAAATGTGTACTATAATATGCTGAAAACCCCACTTTTATGTAGTAAAGTCTACTATAAAAAAATAATGGTTGAAAAAGGGTCTTTATTTGTGTACTAGCCCCTTAACCAATTCGTTAGTATTCATTACAATATTCTCTTAGAATAATGCTACAAAGTTGCGGTTTTTTTCTGAAATTTACAACTTTTTGTCCACTTTTCACTTAAAGTGGGTTATTATTCAATCTATTTTAGAAAAATAATTGTTTGAACATATTGTGAATGTTTATAGCTATCTTCTTCTATAGACTAATACTACATAGTTGCGGTTTTTTTCTGAAATTTTGAACTTTTTATCACTTTACAATTAGAGTGAAGCAATAATTAATTCATGTTGAAAAAAAATTATTTAAACAATTTATTATCATTGTTAATGAGATTTTCTATGTTTAATTATAGAAACTTGCTTTTTTTCCGAAATTTTAAATTTTTTGCAAACTTTTTACTTGAAGTGAGTTAATATTAAATTTATTCAACAAAAATAATTGTTTAAATAATAATTGTCTATTATTATTGACTTCTTCATCATTTTCTCTCTTAGTGAGGTAATAATTAATGCGAGTTAACATACATGCTTATTTACCTTTTTAGCTGTGAACGAATAATAAATAAACATTAGAGAGAATCATATTCCAAGAAGTATTGTATTATTTAAGTAAATTATTCTTGTTCTTTTTCCTGTAAAGGCCGGCAAGAGTTTCCCCCTCTCCACGGTTAGCGAGGTCTATATAATGCGGAGCACGACGCTCGCCAGTCAGTTCCTATTG
>WSXT02016313.1:0-14362 GCA_011762715.2 Neuroterus valhalla
TATTTTTACCAAAAATTTCATACGAATTCGCCCGTATACGAAAGCTGTTAAGCAAAAATACCGGAGCATGTCAAACCACGTAATTAGTCACGACCGCCATCTTGCAAAGTCTGTATATCAACACACCTGCAAAAACGGAAGATTCAATATTTCCATACCTTTGCATGCATATACACAGGGGTCTAGCCAGACCCCATGTGCCAAACCGAAGGTTATCGGAGCAGGGGCCAAACGGAGGGTTAAAACTATCAGTCTTATTTTTTCAATGAACAAGACAAGACTTAAAAAATGAAGCCTTTCTAGACTGCACGATTTCTGAGCATTCCCAACAAACAGGCATGGCGATGAAAAGTATTACCTTAATCCAATAACAAGAGTAATGTTTTAATTAGCCTCTTCACTTCTGGGAGATTCGCTGTAAGGTTAACCCTATCAAAGGGAAGATGGATGTCGAATAGTGCTTTCCGCAACACGATCCACTGCCGTTGACTTTAATGTGGGTATTCACAGTGCAATGCAAAAAAACACTTGAAGGCCACCTCTAAAGTATGCATAGGATTTCCCACTAAAATAAGCAGTTCATTTATGATGACATAAGATGATTGGTCTTCTGTTATTGAATCACTAACAAGAAGAGGAATATGTTGAACGTGAAGTCCCTTTTCAAGTGCATTATTTCTGATGTCGTTCAATTCTTTTTGGAAGTCTCGATCATTCTGCAAAAAAGTTGTGCAAGTTAATTACAACATATAAGAAAACACTGTGTAATGTATGCCGCTCAAAATGAGATAAATGTATACCGGAATTAGATGTAGGAATCCCTGCTAAATCTCAGCCCTGTTAGGTCTCCAAATCTTTGCTTTTTTTCTTTCACCATCCTGCTCTTGTAATCTCTGCACCTTCACAGGATGACAGAAAAAAGATGGACAAACTTCCGAAGTAAATAAGCAACACACTCTAAACCAAGAAAAGAACAAAGGAATTTTAGATATACAGTTTTTGATATCGAACAAGATTTTAAAATCTTAATGGCACTTACATAACATTTGTGTTGGCGCCAAACTTATCATTGATGATTATTCCTGCTAACCTTAGTCTGACAGTATTGTTGAAGCCTTTTTCTTGATGAAGTGCTATCAAGTATTCACGCTCAGCACTTGCGTTGAGTAAATCAAGTAGATCCTGTGAGGAAATAAAATTACAAATATCAAATCTCAAATTATTCGAGGATAGATAGAAATGTATGCCAAAGAATTAGAACTCTAAGTACAAATTCTGAATATTAATGTAGTGAAGGCCTTTTCCGGTATAAAAAAAAAATAATACAAATTCGCTGTCATGTCGCTGTAATTTAACATGCCATAAGGCTCTGACACTTTCTCTTTCAAAAGTGAAGAATAAATATAATAATTTGCTCCAGGATTTATCTCCTACAACAAAAACACTGGAAAAGGCCTTTCCTACTTCAATATTCTAAGATACCAGAGAAAATTAGAACATAAACATTCAAATTTGTGTCAAAAAACTTAAGCAGAAAAAGCTACCTACTTTGGAGGAAAGAAATGTAGATAAATGCAAACCTAAAAAGAATCTAACCCAAAACATTCAAACTTACCTTCAGAATCCTTTATGTAATTGGCAAAACCAACTTACTCGAGCATATTCATGCACTATGCGTCCATATCTTCCTCTTTCCTCACAATTTATTCACACAAGATACTGCTCCTTACACACAATCCACTGAAATATTAAATCAAGAACTCGTAAACAATCAGCGCGACGCGACACGAACATTCAGGATTCAGGATGCTTTCAATTCAAAATCTTACCCAAAGATATGGTTGGGTCAGCCACAACTACTTTTTTGGAACAACAGCCATTTTGATTGGACAGGACAGCCTTTCACTGTGGCTGGTGCATCCATACCTCGCCAACAACAGGTTTATGGTCTACCCAACAACTTCACTTAGTACCTTCATCCATAGCTTAAGTTGCATCAACTATGACTGTGGATAACTTGGAAAAATTATGTCTAACAATATTTTAATGGTCTTTTGAGGAGAGAAGGGTGTATTCCCCAAAACGAACCCTCAGGTATGCTTCTTTCTCTAGCGCGAAATCGTAAGCGAGTATAAAAATGAAATGGTTTTCCCCAATATGCACTATAGTATCGAACTAATTTGGCTAATGGATCAAGAGCTTTCCAACAAGTTCCTGAATACACAGACCGCTCCGAATGGGTATACTGAATGAAGATAAACAGAGTATGATCTAAAAAATGTATTATATTCCAAGAAAATCAAGTCTTTACAGCATGACAGAGGTTTTCTTGCCGAGGTCTCAAAGCCACTCCATGGTTCCTCATCTAGCCGTTATTCGCTCGAGTCGAGCGCGGGCCTGTACAGTGTACAGTCAACCTCAAGCGCTCTGGAAAGCAGAGCATTAGAAAGAGAGCTATTAGAGAGAGAGAGGCAATAGAATGAGTGGTATTAGAGAGAAAGAGGGGTGGGTGGCAGGGAGAGGGGGAGGGGGCATTAGAAAGAGCAAATTGATATGTAACCAGGGGTTTTCTGCTCAAAAGCAGAAATTTAAAAAATATTTCAAAAATAGTTAAAGGAAATTAGGGAAAGGGGAGGAGAATAAGATAATTTACAACAAAATACATTATTTTCGATTAAATTTTGTAATTAGTAATTTATTAAAAATATAACAAGATTTTCAACCAAAGAGAACGAATCTTATATTGAATATATGATTCATCCGACAATAAAATCAATAACAAAGTAGTTCAATTTGTAACCATTTCAAAAAAAAATGTAATGATTAAATTTACAAAAACAGATCAATTTTTGATCAAGCAAATGCAATTTCAACTTGAAAAGATGAAATTCTTTCTGAAAGAGATAAAATTAGAAATACTTATTCATTTAAGAAAGATTTTTAGTCGATAAGAACACACATTTTAGAGTGACATTTTCAATTAACTGACACTGACCTTAACTTTGTACTGAGATAAAAAACTATGTAATGTTGAGAGACAAACATCGAGATTTAGAAGAAGCAACTGGAGAAATTAAAAATAAAGATATCCCAGCTGATGTCCCAGACTATAAGGACGTTTGTTGGAACTTGCAAAAACGTCTGCTGCTTTTTTGTGCCTACTGGGATTCGCAAAAAGAACTAATATTCAATTTAAAATTATTATTCATCCTCACCTTTCGTAGGCCATTTTAGAAAAAATATTTCAAGCTGCCACTAATGTTAGTGAATTTAGAAAAGTTCGAAGTTTTAAGATTTAAATCATGGAACGTTTTTCACCTTATAGACTTATAATTGCTCCATACATTTACCATGCTTCATTTAAATATACATCAACTATAAAATACCTTGAGTTCTGCATGTGAATTTCTTTTACCAAAATCTTTCTTGATAATCACTTTATTGAATAATGGCACACGTCTTGTCAGAGATATAATCATCTAGGTTAAGGATTATATTTTTTCATATTTTTACCCCTCGAATTTGAATATTCAACGTTCTTCAAGTAAAATATGCACTATGAAATTGGCACTTTCCCACCAGGAACAATGAAAAATAAGACGTCACGCAATATAATCCTAACTTTCACACTTACTGAACCTAAAAAAAACAATGTTCAAAATTTCAGACGAATTTTGGGTCGTTCTGAGAAAACTTCATGTGAAATATTACCCGATTAACCGAATCTGGCTTGGAATGATGCCTTCTGTAAGTGTGTATCATCCAGATGATGTGCAGGTAAGGATATTATACAAATTTCAAATTAATTTTTTTATCACCTTTATGTATACAAAAATATAATTTCTATGTAAACCTTGCTATGGTCTTAGTTTATAAGGCAGTGTCTATGTATAGCGTAAAATTCGGCTATTCGTACAGAAATTTCAGTAAAATTACACACGGTCAATTCATAAATGATCTTAAAATAATATTTTACAATATCACCTAGCACTGGTTAAAAAAGAACACGGACACAGCAATATTCATTTGACCATAAATAAATCCATAGAAAGTATTTATTATATAATAACAGTATCAAGAAAAATAACTTCTTGAGTGAATCGAATCGTTATTAAAATAATTTGAGTAAAAGCGATATACAAGTTTGTATCTATTCAGAATTAAAAAACGAGAAGTTTCTTAATGTCTAATGATCTGATATGCATGCATATTAAGACATTAATTTCTTTTAGATCGTGTTGAGTAGTACAAAACATACAGAAAAAAGTCAGATTTACAACTTTTTGCATCCATGGTTGGGTAGAGGATTGCTGACAAGTGCAGGTATTTTATTCACACTATCATAGTTGAAACAGGATTCACAGATTCAGAAGCAAGAATTAAATATTCTTCTGTTTACTCTTCTATTAGCAAAAATGTAAGGTGTAACTTCATGAATGACTTACAAAAAAAATGTATTGGCTTGAATAATGTTTCTTTATATGAGAGGAATTTCTACCTTGAAAAGAGCGAAATCATATACTTGAATTGGTTGTAAAATATTTCAGGTGCAAAATGGCAGATGCGAAGAAAACTACTGACTCCGGCTTTTCATTTCAACATCCTCGAAGAATTTGTAGAAGTTTTTGTAGAACAGTCAGAAGTATTGGTTCGTAATTTGAAGTCTGAGGGGGATGAAGTAATCAAGGATATAGTACCCTTGTTAACCAAATTCACTCTGGACTCGATTTGTGGTAAATATCAAGTTTAACTTTTAATATAATTCAAATTTATTGCTATGTAAGAGAATTTAGGAAAAAAATGCAATTGTTCTAAGAATTGATATAATCGTGAAATGCGTGTATCCGAAAATCACTAGAGTCAATCAGACAGTGTTCGTAGATTTTCCGTTCTAGATAAACGAATCTCGATCCTTAATCTTATTGTGCTTATATATACATAATATATATAGCATGAAAAAAAATTGAACTTACGGAAAATTCTGGATAATGATTTCTTGTTCAGAAACTTTCCAGGTGGTTGTTGAAGAAACTACAAGTATATGTGACCAGTAAACAACACTTATTCCACAACTGTCATTAAACTATTGAAACGGTAATATTTTTGGAAAAATTTGGAAAAGTCCTTCAATTCTTGAATTCTAAAAAGATCGGAAAATATATCAAAGTTTTCTCAATTCATAGATATAAACTTCTCCCATTTTATAATATTAAAATTACCTTATTAACAATCGAAAGACCAAAGTTTCCTGGACTCTAATCTGTACTATTTTTTAAGCAGATGACAAAACAATTCTTTAGAGAAGACTTATTGTTTTTTACTATTTCTTCTATAATTTTACGAATGCAATACAAATCGATATGCAGAGATGGATAATCAAAAAAAGTTGAATCACAAGTCATATTTCAATAATATTTGAAAACGTACAAAATTCTCATATTCTTATCTTTCTGAGAAATAGACCTAGAGAATAGAACTTTCTACATCTTCTGCACATGACTTTGTATCTCTTTGAGGTCTGGAATTTTTCTTTTCATAAAAATTCTGTTTATATTTGTGTAGGAAAAATTAGTGTTAATTTCCCCACACTTGAAGGAGATTTTGTTGGTTTCATGAGGCCTTCACATAATTTTATTTTGTCTATAATCTGAGAACAAAATTCTGTGAAATAGTCAATTTTTTTATTCTTCAATAATTTTCTTCCATGCACGAACTGAAAACATTGATTAAAAAGACAATAGAGTTCAGTCATTCAGTAAGAATTCAAGCGCTGCAAAGTCGTGTATATGATACACTCCAGACTAAAATGTTGTTATTTTATTACAGAATACTTTTTCTTGATTTGATTTCTATCCTTTAGAGCACCTTCGTGTGTCTGATTGCGTGATTGAACTGTTGAGATACTGATCACGTGAAGTCATTAATCTAATTACAATCCAATACCGAGTGTGACACGTACTTAATCATTTGTCTCATGCAACTGCGCACATTAGATATGCACGCACATGGGAATAGCAATCATTTATGTGACGTAAACAATTGTACATGAACTCGAGCATGAACTCTGATCCAGGGAGGAATAAGTGTAAATTTAATAATTCATTTTCTGAATTAGTCCCGCAAAGTTTACCGAATTTTCCGAGCCCTATATATCTGAAACATTGAGATAACTATAATATGACTGTATCATAAGTATATTCATTCATGTAAAAAATGACTTATTTTCAGTTACATTACTGTGTCATTCCATTTTATTTTGTCGAAGTCGGTTCTGAACTGATAAAAAAATGTATGACCAACTATGATGAGATTGAATGTTCTTTGGAAATATTAATCACATGCGTTCATTAGATTACTTTTTTTTTATTCAAAAATTTAATTCCGGAACGTAAAGGCACAACGAAATTTGACAATCATGTGCTATGATGAATAGAGAAATACCCGAATTTGACAATGTAACATTTTATTAAATAAACTTAATAGTCGTATTTTAAAGTCTTTCGACTTTTATTTTGCATGAGAAGAAGTAACTCTATTGTGAAAAAATAAATATTTTTTTTTCATCAACAATTTGAAGACAGCATGATATTATGAAATTATCCACATTTTCAAGATATCACAGAATAGAAGAGACCGGAATCTCTCTCAAATATTCGATCTTTAATGCAGAAAAAGGCTAAAAGTTTGATTAGAAACTTTGATAAGGTTCTTGAAATTGAGGGAGGATTTTTCATCCGTTCGAGGGCAACTGTTGAAAAAGTTGGACAGTGAATAAATTTCCATCCTAAATTGGAATGAGGAGGGAATCAACTTCTCACTTATTACGTTGCTGAATCGATACATGAAACGCTTAATTATTATTAGGTTTCGAAAAATCGATGTTGAATCGCTTTATTCGCTCGAGGCGCACGTTCGAACGTGATAAAATAAATGGTATGCCTCGACGGAAGTTCAATTTTTTATCAGAAAAAAAGTAATCATTAACTTTTTGCTCAAGAACTCGTAAGTCATCATCAGATCTCCTTCTTTTTCTTTTTTCGGATCATACCTATGAAAAAAGAGTTGAAAGAATGAGTATGAAAAAATCCATTTGAGAGGATGTGAATTAGAATTTTTTTATCTTATGAAGTAGAGTTGAGCATTTTCTGGATTTGAAAATTTTTATTATTCAACATGTAGAATTTTCGGAGGATTTAGGATTTTTCTCTTCATTTCGTATAGTTTGGTCGGAAAATTATATTAAAAATTTTTCAAAAATGAAGTTCGATGGATCAAATCAGAACTGTTGGTCAAAAATGGCTAATCAACCAATTTTAATGAGAGTCCCCTTATCAGATTATCCTTCAGTTTTTTTTTCTTCAGTCAAAAAACATCAATGTGCGGCCCACTCCACATGACTCGGAAATCCGCGATTTTTCACCAAGTGTTGAGAAAAATATCATATATTCCACGCGAATGAGGCGTCATTCCCTTCCTAATATATTCCATTTATTTCCCATTTTCGTCATCTAAAGTTTAATAAGTGAATCGGAGATATTCCGAACGTACAGAAACAATAATTCACTATGTTTTTTCCAGAAACTGCAATGGGCACACAATTGTCTGGAGACGGAAGCGAAGACAGTTACAGAGATGGTGTTCTAGAAATGGGAAACCATGTTGTTTATAGGTAAAAAGGATCTAATAATTCGACACAATATTTCTTTATTTTATAATATGTTCTTATTCTCATAACTGATTATTATCATTGTTGTTGTTACACTTGGTAATAAATACTCCATGGCATGAAATTTTTCGTCTTTATATGATTTTTATTCCGTCAGAATGATAAGACCTTGGTTACATTCCGATTGGATCTTCAAATTAACTCCAACTGGGTTTAGACAGCGTAAAGTTCTCAAACATCTTCACCAGCTGACCAATACAGTAGGTGTATTTTTTCTAAATGTAAAATTGTTCCATTTGCATAATATATATGATAATATTTTATGCATGTATGTGCCTAGATTATAGCTGATCGAAGGCAGTATCTTGAACAGAAATCGAAGGAAAATAAGAAAGTTCAGCCGAGAAAGGACAGTTTGCAATATGGAGCGAACGGTAGTACACATCTTATATTTTATTGGAATAATATATGTTTATGAGTTAAGTATCAATGTTAGTTTCTACAATTCAGTTTTGTGCTTTTTTTCTCAAAATGTTTGTAATATGATCATTATTCTCACAAGGGAGGAAGGAAAGATTGGCTATGCTTGACATCCTCATAAATGCCTCGAGAAACGAAGGTTCTATCAACGACGATGGTATTAGGGAAGAAGTGGACACATTCGTATTTGAAGTAATGGAGCTTTTTTTCACTCCCGGCCTGAAATTTCTTTGAAAATGCAAGAATAAAAATCTGCCTGCTGTGCGGGCACATTCTCATGGCTTCTCGCGTTTTCTTGCATTCTCGGATCTCGAGCTTCGCACTCGACTACTTCCATGCTTGATTCAGTTTATAGTGTAATTCATACACAAAGTTGCAGATATTGCAGAACTGTTGAAAACGCATTATCATTACAATACTCGCCACCAATATTCACATCTTGCATAGTTTGGCTAACAAGTTTATTTATTCATTGTTTAAAAAGCTTTGCCACGATCAAAACAAAAAATATACGTCTTATTATAAAATGATTTATATAAAACTTGTAGACTTTTTCAAGATGAACAATTTTTCTATTTAATATTTTTTCTTGTCTTTTATTGTTTGGCTGGAAAATGTTTTTTTTTTATTTAAGTCCTTTTTGGTTCAAAATTTTACTGTGTTGGGAATTCGTGCTTTTAGTTTGAAAATTCAACTGTACTTGTCAGAAATGCAACTGTTTAGACAAAAATTCTATTTTTTTGTTTAGAAACGTAATAATCTGGTTAAAAATTTGACAGTTCTGTTGAAAATCCGCATTTGTGTCCTTAAGGTAGTTGTCTGGCGACAGTCAAATTCAAAAGTTTACGCTCAGAAAGATGGGAGAATTGACAAATAATTCTCTTCTCACCATTTGTGAACAATTTTATTGAGTTTGCACGCTCAGAAAGAAGCGTCCTATAAACGAATACACCCGTTCAAAGTATAACAGTTTGCAGGGCAACGATAGTACTGCCTACCCCCACTACGTGCCACGCGAGAACAGAAATATTATTCTTTACAACATTATATCTTTTTGAATTGAAAAATAAATAACTTGGTTAAATGTTTTTTGGGGTGATGAAAAATTCAACTATTTAATGAAAAATTGATCTGTTTTGATAAAAAAGCAACATTTTTACTTGAAGTATTGAGAATTTAAGCATTTAAATTGAGCTAAATATATTGTTAAATACCATATAATAACGACCATCGTTTTCCTCTGCAAAGACGGTTTGACATCAAAATGGTTTATGGTAGTCATAATTAGGACCTGCGTTTCCTATTAGATTAATAGTCATCGAGCTATCAATTCGGATATTAAGCAAACTATACATCAAATGATGGCCAAGCGCATGAAGCATGAAAGAGATCTTTAAGCGTTAAAGAACAATAACGCAAAGTTAAAAATACTAAGTATAAACAAGACTAACGGTTTCCCTATTTTTTTTCACCAGAAAGGAGTAAAATTCGGGACGACGAGACACTTCGATTTAAATACCAGTGAATTGACATTTTTTTTCAAATTTCTACAATTCATCGGCATTTTGTGCTATAATATCGCCTAAACTCACAAATTACTCAAAATTAGTCGCCCTACAAATATTTCAATTGTGACATAACTCTAACTTTCTCAGTTGAGGTCGCAAAAGTCAATTCTCAAATAAATTTCTTGTTTTTGTTGTTGTTGTTGCATCAATAGCTACATTTACAAGAAGAATGTAAATGACATACTTACAGCAAGGTCAATTTTCTGCGATAAAAGTCCTTCGGGCTAAATTTCTAAGTTTGATATTTCTCGAGTTATTGAGCTTTTACTTTCTCTTAGTGATAGGGAAGACTGAATCAATGAATTAAAATATTCGACACTACAAAAAAGTCAAAGCTCAATAACTCGAGAAATATCAATCTTAGAGATTCGGTTTAAAGATCCTTTTTAACAGGGAATCAGACTTCCTACAAATATGTCATTTATATTTTCCATGTGAGTTTATTGTGAATAATAACAAAAAAAAAAAAAAAAATTTATGCGCAAATTGACTTCAGCGATCTCACCGGAGAAAGTAACAGTTATGTCGCAAAAGAAACATTTGTAGAGCGTCTAGTCATGAGTAATTTCGATATTGAACGATATGGTAGCACAAAATGCCGCTGAGTTGTAAAGATTTGAAAAAAAATCTTTATTCACAAGGTTTTAAATGGTCAATCTTCTCACGTTATAAGCGAGCGCCTAATGTTAATATTAACGGCGCAGATTTTTAGGATTTTTTTCTATTGCATTCCCAACGAAATTCCAGACCGGGAACAAAACAAATCTTCGCGAAAAAAGCACCCTAATTTATATATATCCTATTTTGTAAACTACTTCCTCGTAAAAACTCTACTATTATGCAGTTTCCAGTGCAGAAGTAACTAAAAAACTGCATCATATTCAAGTTTTTGACACAGGTAGAGCATACAAGCTAATAAAATAATATCTGAAATCTATTAGGGCCACGACACGACTTCGATGGGTGCTTGCTTCATACTGGCACTTTTGGCTGAACATACAGAAATTCAGGTAAGCCTCAAGCTGTACATTATATAGGAAGAGATGAGTACACTTGACACTATCGCATTGGAATATATCTGAGAATTATGTAAATCATTCTTAGCACAGCTAAAATTATGGTTTGAAATTTAATTACGATATTTACATTATGACTTCTGAAGTATTCCTGACCCTCCTTGTAGAAAAAGAAGGTAGGATTAAGGGGACGCCGATCATTTGCGCCGCTTGTTTACGGGCAGGATCATTATTATATCGCCCTTGATAGGAAATACGCGGAATATACAAACTCGTCCCCGGGTACCTGCGGAGAAGACCCCCACCACTTGGCGCCAGCAAACGAAATAAAATGTTCCCCATCTCCCAGGTCCGTGGGGGTCGGGAAGGCTTGCATGCAGTTTGCCGAAGGAATTGAGGGATTACTCAGTGGTGAAGGTATAGTTTTCAGGTGCCCGGGGACGAGTTTGTACATGCCCGGAAATACGTTTATGAGGTGATAATTATGCAAATTCATGAAATTTAGTAGCGGTTTTGGTGGCACGTCTGGGAAATTTATTTCGAATCCCCTAAATGTCGGATATTATCTGCTTAATTAGTATTCCTTAATCAGGCTTTAGATTCGAGTGTTCATTGATGATAGGATTGAGACGTGACATGTGTCCGAAGGTTTTTCCTTTAGTTTCCCGGATATGCTGCTCCCAATTAAAACGTTTGTGAAGTTAACCTCCGAGTATTCAATAGAGTCATGCTATTCTATCGGGCCGTAAGTATTTTGGATGGACCTATTTCGGCTGTCTTCCTTCCTGAGACAGTATGGTTTCTGGCTTTGCTATATAAATTTTTATTCCACAGAGTGGAACCCATACCTCAATGATTCCGAAGGCTTGTTAAGTAGTTTTAGGATTTTCAGAACTGATCAAGATATAATAAAAAAAAATACCGGTCCTAGAATTATGCTTTGGGACACACCTGCTCGAATGAGTTTTTCTTCTGAGAGAACATGACTTATTCTAAATGTTTATAATTTATCTGTTGCTGCTAGCTTCCGTCCGACTAGAGTTTGGATTCGATTTGTAGCTGCGGTTTCTCGGTGTTTTGTGTCATTTACGGGTTCCTTCTAGTTTGAGTTTTCACGGTATTAACTGGCAAGAGTAGGGAGGCTGACGTTCGCACGCTCTCCCACCCAGGGCAGGTGCTCGCTGCTCTCCTGCATTCAGTAGCTTCTAGGCCCTTGCGCGGACCAGGGATTCCTCATTGCGTCCTGCGAATGGACAGCGGTTGTCTCTCCACCTGAAACTGCCCCTGGAGGCAGACAGATCATTACTTGGATCAGCATTGACCAGGTTGTAACCTTCCATTCTATTAAAATGATTTGGTTTTCTTGTGATAAATTAATTTCCCGACACGATCATCTTCGATGTTGTGGAAATGACGAGTCGGATGACGTATTCCCTCCAGTTGCGTCGGGATCGATGGTTCTGGGAAAGCCATCGTGATCGTATCTTCAGGAGGCTACATCTGTGCTAATTTTTCGAAGCGTTCCCCAACATTTTTCGGGCCTGATGAGGCATGAGGGCTTCTTGCCTTATATTGAAAAGAACAATATTCTTTGCTTGACTGATTATTCTAATTTTTGACTCGAGAAGCGTCCTTCCCTCGCTGACCCAACCCATTCCGGTAGTATTTCTTCAACACTGACTAAAATCTTCTGTTGCGAGGATAACGGTGTATAAAATCGTTTAGCCTCCTTGGAAACTCGAAACTTATTAGTTGAATGGTTCTGAATGGTTTGACATGCCCATCACGATCAGAAGCTTTTCCTACGTCGAGGAAAATAACTCTAGTATTTCTCCTTCGATTGGAGTTTGAGCTAATGACTTCAGTGAGCTCAAGAATCATACGTTGAGAAAAGTGACCTAATCTCAAACCGTATAATTGAGGTTCAAGGATGCTGTCTTCCTCAAAGCGGTGATTGTTAGTTGACGCGAGTGAGTATTATCCTTTGAAAAATTTTGCTCATTGTTTCAAGACGACTGATTCGCCTGTAGCTAGGTGGATAGTATGGATCCTTGCTTTGTTGTTTTGAGTAGTTTTTATCTATTTCGTTAGCCCCTCATTAGTTATTTTCCAAAATTCTTGGTAGTTTTGATTTCAAGATACTCTGCAACAATTGGTTCCCATCAAGCGGTTCTATCTAGTCTTTTCAGAGGAGAAATAGTAGTTCGCGGTTCAGTGAGAGCCTTTGAAATACGTAGATACAGTTATCTCTGATCCCTAGTTTGGCGACAACTGCGTTCCAATGAATACATCTGTGTTCTGGAATTTGAACTGCGAGTGTTCTTTGAAGATGATTGATCCTACTTCTGAGGAAACAGTTTGAAGTTGTCTAGAGCATTTGACAAAGTTTATAACGAGTTCTGATCAAGTCTTTAATCTCAAGGCTGAGAGGTGGATTGTATTCATTGAGCGTGGGCTGAGGATTGCAGTGTAAACAGCAGTTTTTATTCTAGATGTGAAGTTAATAATGCCTCCACTAATGTCAGTAGTGTTTGGAAGCGTAGGTTCAAAATATAATTGAGATTCTAATTTGTTTCTTTCATTTAAGTATCCCATGAGCGATCGAAAAAAAAATTTTGAAAGCCTCATTATTGAGGGCTACTTATGGCTTCACCGAATCAATGGTGTAAGCCTTGGAATGATAGCAGGTGTCGGATTAGGCTTTCAAGTCGGCTTTCCAGAGAATTTTTTAAAATCTGCGCAGCCTAAAGAGTTAGCTAGGTTTATAGATACTAATAGATAAACTGTATGCTCGCTCAAAAAACTTTTTCTCCGAGAATTCGAACATTTTCTGAACTAAAAAATTGTTTTCTGCACAGGAGCGAGCAAGGAAGGAAGTCTGTGAAGTGATGAAAGAGTGTGGTGGAAAGTTAGGAATGTCGGATGTCAATAAACTACTTTACCTCGAGAGATGTATTAAAGAATCTCTGCGAATGTATCCGAGCGTACCAGCAATAACTCGAGTAATTCACGAAGACTTACAATTAAGTATGAATACACTTTACAGTGGAATGTCTCATTTAAGACTATGGAGCGGGTTTTATATACATTTTTATCTTTACTTTACAGCAAATTATCTAGTGCCAGCGGGTGCGAATGTTCACATATATATTTACGATCTACAAAGAGATCCTAATTTCTGGCCCAATCCTGCAGTTTATGATCCAGACAGATTTCTACCGGAAAATTCGAGAAACAGACATCCATATGCATATGTGCCTTTTAGTGGTGGTCCACGCAACTGTATAGGTAAAACTATTATCAACATGTGAAAAGATATTTCCAAGGAATATTAGGTTGAATTATAAAATCCAAAATAAGATAATGCCTTTGTATGTATTTTCTGTAGAAAAATTGTTAAAAAATGTAGCAAAAATTTTATCGAATTACAGGTCAGAAATTTGCGTTCTTGGAGTTGAAGATTTTCATGGCTCACGTGCTGTACAATTTCAACCTTGAACCTATTGATTTAGCTCATGAAGTTGATGTTATCCAAGATTTGGTAATCAGGCCCATGCAAGCAGTTCGGGTTAAGTTCGTTTCAAGGGTGAATAAAAACTTACTCGAAAGTGATTTATGAATATAGAGTACAT
>WSXT02016334.1:0-14362 GCA_011762715.2 Neuroterus valhalla
AGCCAGGAGATAATAGCGAGAATGAGATGTGGAAGCATGGAGGGCGCTAATAGGTTCTGGCTTCCGGAAGAGAAGAGTAAACAGTAAATTATGGCCATTATACACTAAAAGTTCAGAGCGAGAAAAGTATCTAGCACTCGACGCAGCAGGTGGGAATTTCGAGAAAACAATGAGTTTCTCTGAAATTCTTGTCTCTGACCTAAATTGGTGGATTGAAGAATTCCGAGGGTAATTAATCCTGTTAGAAAAAATTATTTTCAGATTGAAATTTTCTCTGATGCTTCATTATCTGGTTGAGGGATTTCTCGTGATAAGGGTAAATCACATGGATGGTGGTACGACCAGGAGAAAGAAGAGCATATCAATTTTTTGGAATTAAAAGCTGAATTTTATGGCTTAAAATGTTTTGCTGCAAATTTTCAATCAAGGGAAATATTGCTCAGAATAGATTACACCACTGCTATTTCATATCTCATATATACAGAATGTGAATTGAAAGGGGTAGCATTTAAAGAATTAACAGATACATTCGGTAGTTTAGAGATAGATTTGTTTGCTACAAATATAAATGTCAAAAACTAAAAAATCTATTTCCTGGCACAAAGATCCAGAAGCTGTGGCGATAGACGCATTTACGGTTCCTTTGACAGATTACTATTTCTCCGCTTTTCCCCCTTTCTCGATTATTCCAAGGGTGTTGTAAAAAATTATTTTAGACAAAGCAGTGGGAGTAAATGTTGTTCCAAACTGGCCAACACAATCGTGGTTTCCCGTTTTTGAAAGCCTACTCACAACTTAACCGATAATATAAAAAAAAGAGAAAAAACTTACTAACATCACCTTTCAGGAAACAACACCCGATGAACCTTACTCTGGTTGCCGGGAAATTATCCGGCGATCGTTTGAGTTGAGGGGAATGAACCAGGAAGCGTCTTCAAAGGATTTCGCATCTTCAACCTCGGGTACAATCAAACAGTTCGGAAAAACAATACGTCCATGGTGGGGAATTTGCAAACGGGGAGAAATCTCGTTTTCCAAAGCCTCAGTCCCTAGAATAATTAAATTTTTATCTGAGCGATTCAATTGTGTAAACTCTTATGGAATTCTGGGAACCTATCGATCAGCGATATCGCTAATTGTGGGAACCAATTTCTGTTCTTGATTTTTTAACTCTTCTGGGGTCAAATGGAAATCTAACTCTCAAGCAAATAACTAGAAAACTTGTCACTTTGCTAGCCTTGGCTACCGCTGAACGGGTTCAAACTTCGAGCAAAATTATCTTAGATAACATCAAAGAGTTGAGAGAACTCATTCAGATTATTATATCGGAAAGAATGAAAACCTCAAGATTAAATCGCTCCAAAACCGTTCTTCGAATACCTTCCTTTGAGGAAAAACCGATCCTGTGCATTGCAACGACCTTAAAATGTTATTTGGCAGTTAAGAAAAATGTCCGCCCAAAAGACTATTTCTTACGTTCAAGGAACCTCATCGTATAGAACTTTGCAAACGATAAGTCATTGGATTAAGGAGACTCTTAAAGGGGGAGGTTTTGATACTAGCGTATTCACAGCTGAAAGTACAAGACACGCTCCAACATCAGCTGCTCTTAGAAAAGGCGTTTATGTTGAAACTATAAGGAAAGCAGCTGGTTGGAGCCATAATTACCAAATTTTTGCGCATTTTTATAATCGTTTGTTATCTGCAAATCCCAGTGGTGGATTTCCACATTTGCCGCCAGTAGGCTGTTCAAATTTTCCCGCTCTTACCGACCTTTACCATTCGATACCTTAGTTTATTTTGGCCCCAAATTTGCCGCCCCTGAAATCTGCCGCCTTAGGCTCCAGCCTACTCAGCCTGCTGGTAAATCCGCCACTGACAAATCCTGATCTTGCATCTGTTGTATTATATGCCACGTAAGCAGAGAATTCTTTTATTTTTTCGATTATAATAAATAATTTGGCATTTTGTGTTGCACAAATTATGTGTGTCATTTCTGGATAAAGATTGCTCGCAACAGAATTTGAGGAGCATTTATTTCATCACAGATCAATATTTCTAGACTCAAATAAGGCTTTACTAGAATTGAACAAGCAGTTTCTATAATCAAAGAAGTATTTTCTTGTTCGGAAAGAAATATTTCCTTGCTTTCAAGACGTTCATTTCCTTGAAACAAACTTATATCCTATTGGTCCTGTAGCCTATAAATGATATATATTCCGATTAAATATCATTTTTTTGGTAATAATAAATTTTTTCCTCAGTGTGAAGGAGAAGGGTTCTGGTTATTCTTCTAGGGTCATATAAAGAATCTGGGGAATGCAGCAGTGCGGAACTTTCGAGAGCTGGAGAGAAAAAAGAGATTATATACGTATAATTACAAGGTGTTACTGCTAGGTGTTAAAGCTGAAGGAGGGAACAAAAATGTTTAAATCCAAGTTATTCAAATGACAATTGAGAATATAGATATGTAAATGGGAAGTATAACACTATAGGGTACATTATTCTTGAATCTAATCTTAACATACGAGTAACATATTCTCACTACAATTTACGGATCTTTCGGGGCGTATGCAACCACACATCTCTATAGTTACAGGGTTGATGCGTTCGCAACGAGTAGTGCCCCCTGGCGATACTCTCTGCTCTCTGTGGTCCTCCTCTTCCGAAATTTGTGGGTTACATCCCAGGTGCTGCCGTCCATTCGAATTCTCTTGTAACCTAGCGCTGATTTGTTGAGAGCGGGTTCGCAGGCTGCCGTTAAGTGGTTGAAACTACTACCGCTGAACTAGGCCAATTTCGGAATGAGCACACCAATTTTCATGTTCACTTAGCACACAAGTTTATTCAAAAGTTTGTTTCAAAATTTGTGACCGTATTTGACAATTACAACTGAAGTACGCCAGTGCGAAAATTAAACAAGAAATGCGTCGCGCTTTAAACTTCTAGCAGTTTGAGTTTTTAGTTTTATCCGAATTTCTATAATTCCATGTTCGAATAATGACAAAATTAAGAGTCGCAGTTCCAAAGTAGGTCTCAAACCGGTTTCGTGGAGAAAAATCTTTCCGTTTTCACTGCGCACGCTCTTTTATAACCTACAATCGGGAAGAGATTTATCCCCCCCCCCCCACTCGGCCAAGAACCAATAATATAATCAACATCATTCAATTTTCCAACCAACTAACCAATCACAAAATAGATCACTCTATTCAGCCTACAGGATGGGATCCACAAAGTGAGTCATTCAAAGATTGGCATCGGTAAACACAAAGGAATCAAAAAAATACCAAAGTTCACTTTACATCCGTTCTGACCTGCGCCAAAATCAATTCAGAGCTGATATCCTAACATTGCTTTGCTTATAACTTATGCATTATGATGAAGTTTCCGTTACTTGGAGCCTTCTTATGTGCATTTGCATTTTAAAAACTAATTATGATTTCATCCTCATATTTGCGATCATTTCAATAAAACAATATTGAATTTGAATCTGGAGACTCTTGGCGCGCTCACCAAAGGTCGCTAGTATGCTAGTAGAAGTACAGAGGGTCCAGGGACAGTGTGGCAGACTTGCCGGATGCCGCCATTGTTAGTGCAGGTGGCGAACAGGCAGTATGTCTATATATAATTCCTTATATGTATATATAGATATAGTATCGCACAGGAGAACTAGAAATGGCAGAGTCAATCAGCGCGTGGTACAAACGTCTGCCACACTGTCCCTGGACACTCTGTAAATAGAAGTGCTTCGTTAAGGCTCTCCAGGATCAGAGGTGCCGATTCAGATGCGTTTTATCCTGTAGTACCTTTTGTTTGGAAGGTTGAAACGCGTGATTGGTTGCTATCAAGAGACACTGGAAGGCCGTTGTCCCAACGTGATTGGTTTCTGGCAAGAGACAAGGATGGGCAATTGCCCCAGCATAGTAGGCTAACCCTTGGTTAACCTAAGGGTTTCCCGAGTTTGAAGTTACCACCCCTAATGCTTGCTTTTATTGGAGGTGTAGTTGTTCACCAACTCATCCAGCTCTTTTTTTCGAAGATGTTTCACCATCATCTTCATATCCTGCTCCTTGAAGGCATCATTGTAAACCACCTCCTCCGTTCGTTTTGGTTGAGGGTGCTGCTGTTCGCAATTCCCTCGTGTATGTGTTTTAGAAAGTCCGGTTGTTTACCATATCCTTGTGTTCGTGTTACTCTATGGTATAGTTGTCAAACGTGTATTTGAATAAAGATCTGGTTGTTCACCATCTTTTCCTTCTCCCAGTAAAAACCTGAGGGTAAACTTTGTTGCAAGTAGAATCTGAACGGTGTTCCCTGAACCCTGCCCTAGGGTTCGATGAATCCCCTATGTGGGGTACTGCTGGCAGGTCTACTTTCCAATATACGCCATAATTTTCAGATATAGATGGTGTATTAATTGAATCACGTAAAACAAGGGTATAGAAGGTATAGAAATCACGTGAAACAAGGTATAGAGTTGTGGTCTAATATTGCAAGATGCAAGTAACGCACCTTGCAATGTATATACAGACTATGGCGTATGATCTACAAGGCTATAAAAAATTCCATACCCCAATTATCAGGAACTCAGAACCCCCAACTAGGTAGCATGAACACCACCTAGTGTACTTTCCGTTGCAGGTAGCTGGTATCCTAAAAAGGGTGTGCCATTCACATTTTGTTTTTACTGTGCTAGCGTTACGGTCAAAGATGTAATTGTCCACCATCACCTTCGTCTTCTGATCCTTGAAGTCACGAGTATTAATCACCTCCCTCCGATCGCTTTTGTTGAAGTTGTAGTTTGTCATCATTTCCTCGCGTATGTTTTTCTTGAAGGTCTGGTTGTTAACCCCATCCTTGAGTTTGTTTGTGTCTGTAACATTAGGGCGTGTGGGCGCACTTTTCCAGCGTCGTCCGTTGCTTATGATGTTGGTTATGATATGCGTCCACATTGTGGTGTTGTGTATTGAGTGGTGGGAGGGTCCTGTTTGGTGTTCTGACCAACCTTGTGCAGGGGCAAACGAACTCGTGGAGAATTTTATGCTGCAAAATTAGCATCTCAGATTTGATGTAGGATAAGTTAAAATATTACGACGCTTTGAAATGTAAGGTCTGTTGATCAGTGCTCTACTGAACGCATTTGTCCACGGCCACCAGCAGCACTGAATGCCTCACGAATGCTCGGGTACATTCGTGCAGTGCCATCATGTGCAGTTGTATTCAGAATGGTTTTTTTTTTAAGTGATGATGTGCATATCCTGGCTGAGCAGTGCGCAATTTTTTCAATAGAATACTATTGAAGCTCTACGGGAAAAGTCCGCTGAAAGAGGGATTACATGATGATGGCTTTGGAAATTATGCCATCTAGCGTAAAGTTCTCTGAATCCTCTTATTCCATCTCATTGTGAGGATTAGAGGGTTCTTAGGCGTTAGTGGTTTTTTACAGACTTTTCCAGAATTGATATATTCTTCGCCCTCATTCTGATGCTAATGTTGTTGCTGGTGCCGGCGTCTAGCAGTTGCTTAGCAGGACTCCAGCAGGGCATGTCGTGGAAGGAGTCCATCACGATTTCCATGATGAATCAAAATATGATGTGAGGGTTCTTCGAGTCCCAACGTTCAGCATAACAATTGATACGCTCCTTAATTTCTTTATAATGTTGTTCGTGTTGAGGGGGTTGCTGGGGTAAAGTGTGAGTATGGAGGAAAGAATAGAGGGGAGGGATCTAGTTTTTCTCTGGGACGATGGGGAAATTTGGAGAATGCAGTTGTGTGGAATTGGGATGTAATGTGCATTGAGTCATTCGTAGTGCTGAAGCAATAAGACCGAACTCCTGAGAAGGCATTGGTGACGAAGTGCAAGGTGGTGATGCGGTTCCGCACGGTGACTTACGTGATTTACCGAATAGTGGAACGAGAAAGGAAGACTAGATTCATAAGGTCATGTGCACTGAGGAAATTAAATTTTCCGAAAAGCCGATAATAGTTGGTATTCTAACCGTCCCAGCCCTGCCAATTGTTTGGTATTCTAACTGTTACGTTTCTTAAAAAGATAAACGTTTCTGGAGTATACAGGCGACGGTTGTTGGCACTGCAATTATCTCAGCCTACATTTCAGTTATTATTCCGTTTCAGCGGATTCAAAGTTCAGCAATTTGGTGTCTCTACCACTAAGAGAGTTGGCAACCAGCCTTAGGCAGTCCAAGAGTTCGAGACCAACCGCAGGGTTTCTAATGTTGGAGTTTGAATTGAGCCCTAAACACTCTGCCGTGTCTGGCTGGAGCTTGCCTTTTTATACCGGAGGGCTTGTGGGTGGTGCGTGAGAAGACGCGAAGCGAGGGAGGGAAATCGGTGAAAGGGAAATGCGCAGGCTGAGTATCGTGGAGGCTGTACTCACGGTCTTTTGCCTTCACCAAATTTCTGCTATTCTGCATGCACGATGTAGTGCGCTTCCCTTATTCTGTCAAGAACACTCTACGTGCCTTGGTGCATTTGTACCAGGCCAAAGATAGCGAATTCTTTCTCCTGCGATAAGAGACATTTCAGCTAGACGTTAACTTGTGTACTAACCTAAAGTCAACTACATGGAATTTGGCCTTGATGTTAGTAGCCGTAAATTAAGAAAATAAACGTCGTCTGCAAGAGGGTTTTATACTTTCATTAAAAAGTCTCGCAAGTCCTATTTGTTTAAACAATGAAACTTCCCCTTCAATCTACTTCTCGACTAAGGAATACGCGCCAGACAAATGCATCAACGTTGTAGTATGGAATAATGATTTGGTATTACATTGATCGTCCCCTCACGCACCTACGTTCATGCTATTCTAACAACGAGGCCCAATCTCTATTTGTGTGAACAATAATGCTTCCAATTCACGTCGCTTTTCGAATAAAAATACGTGTCAGGCAGATGGATTCGATAGGGTGAATGGAACTGAGATGTCCAACATTTTCCCTTTTTTCAAGATCATTTATAACATTCATCATTCCCTGGTACACCTACGTTCTTGCTTTCCTGACAACGATGCCTAAGCTCTAGACGTTTTGGATCAAATATTGCTCTTTCCAGTTCTGCCTTGACCATTGTTGAGTTTTGACATGTTTATGAGAGAGCTCAGTTTTTTGTGTTTACAAACGTACGCATGGGCCTTATTTTTGTGCATTGCCGAACATATATTGTGTCGTGCTAATGTTGAGGGAATGCGCATCCTTTTGCATGATCTAAAATCATGAAGACTCCCGACGGTAGTAAACCCTATAGTTTGAAAAATCCAACAGTCTTGAATGATAATAACTCGAAAAACCCTTCAATCAACAATCATGTGGACGCTGTCAAACCAGATCCATTTCCTATGAAAGCTATCTTTATAGACTCTATTCAAGGTATAGCCATAGATGAATATGAAAATGCTGTGGGACGGCTCGTCAGTCCAAGCGATATCAGATTCGCTTCAAGAATCTTCAATGGACAGATATTTTTGTTCCTAAAGTCAACAAACAGCAGGAGCCTTTACAGAAAAGAGCACAACTATTAACATTAGTGAACATATTCTGGAACCACGACCTTCTACAGTAACTTTTCTAAGAGCTGGTTTGTGTGGCCCTGGCTTCGCTCCTGTCTTGAGTTTCAGAAAGCAGATACACATTCACCCCTGCAGTGTTCGAAACATTCCAGACTCCTTTCATGTAATCAATGATGACACCTCCAACTGTATCTACATATTCAATGATAATGTAACATGCTTTCTATGCAAACAATTCCCACTCAAATTT
This sequence comes from Neuroterus valhalla, assembly GCA_011762715.2. Taxonomy (NCBI): domain Eukaryota; kingdom Metazoa; phylum Arthropoda; class Insecta; order Hymenoptera; family Cynipidae; genus Neuroterus; species Neuroterus valhalla. The sequence continues at coordinate 7,774 of WSXT02016334.1, forward strand.
CGTTCCTCCAGCTAAAGATTTCTCATGTCTGCTCAACGATAACTCTTCAAACCTGAAGTCGTCTAAGTTTCGTCTTCCAACCCCAGGCCCTCAAATTATGGAAGGTGTAGATAACCTGAATTCTATTAACTCTATCAGCTCTTCATCAAATATTCGGGAAATGTATCAAACACAGAATTGAATCTCGAGAAAAAAAACTCCAGTAACACAGAAGGACCATTGAAGGAAGTAAGGTCAAAAGAAGAAACTGGAGAACTCTCCAACATGTGATAGTACGATGAACTGTTAGGTCCAGTTAAACCATTTATTGAAGACTCTCCAGAAAAAGACACTCTTAATTACGTACGTCCTTATTCATTTTCGAGAGAGGAATCATTAGAAAAAAAACTGAATTGAATATATAATCAAGAGGATTTAAATTACTTTTTTGCAATTCGATGATTTTTCAGATTCCCAAAGATTCCGGGGGATATCAAGGGATTACGAAAAATTGTGAGCGATTGAGCGAATTTCGAGGAAAGTCAAAGAAATTTGTATGATTTTCTTAGAAGCTTTGTAGAAAATTAAAATGGATTCGGTCTCATCGGTTTCACAAGATTATGAGTATTTTATTTAATCTCTGAAGATCTGAACAGTTTGACGAGATTCCGAGGAATTTCTACAAATTTCTAGGATAAATTGAATTTTGTTGCAGAGTTTCGGGGTGGCTAAAAAATTTTCGAAAAAGAAATCCCTCCTCCCCCAATAGAATATCCGAAATAAAGAATTCAGAAACGATGAAATCGCCGAGAACATAAAAATCTATAATCGTGCAATTCCCGGTTCATAAAATTTGCGGCAGTCCGTGATATTATCGGATTTGCAAAATTCCGAAATAGGGAATCGGCAAATGACATAATGTTCGACACTACGATTCTCGAATTTCAAAAATCGAAGAAATTTAATTCAATCAATGTCCCTTATTCTTATTCAGAAAAATTATATGTATTGTGAAGAAATTTTTCTTTTCTAAAAATTCAGGAATTTTCTTGCATCGATAATTCCACAGTGACTATTACTCTTAATTTCGTAACTTTCTACATTTTCTTCTCCGGGAATTTGGAGTTCCATAATGTTATAAGCTTGCAGGAAATCCATTATGAAAAAGTTACCCAATTATCCAGATTTTTACACTCCAACAATTTCATGATTCCGAGATTCTTTCATTTATAATATTTGCTTTCAGAATTTTAAAGTGTCGGCAATTTTTTTTTTCGACGAATGAACTGCGCTATTTCTACAAACTCAATGTATAGTTACAACGCAATAAATAATAGGGACAGAAACAATTTCATTTACAGACCTTATCTATTTCACCTTTGGAAACCTACACCACATGTTACTATACTATACGCGTGCTATATTTTTTATCTTGATAATAATCCAGAAAAATTCTATTTCACAATTTGAAATTTTTTATATAACTATTCGCGCAAGGTTTTCTATAATTTTTCTTGTAAGAAGAGATGAGTTGTGAATAATAATGAGGATTATCGAAAACATGAAAATAAAAATTGTGAAATTCGACATTTTGGACAACCTCCCATATTTTGTTCTTCATATGAATGCAGAACTTTTTTTTTGTTAAAAAATTTTAAACTAGAACAATCAGTTACATCGGAAGAACCGAAGATTTGGAAAAAAATGTTTTTCAATTTTTGTTTTAGAGAATAAAAAAATATAAAAAAACAACCGAAAATTTAATTACTTTCGGAAACTCCCGAGCTCATGCAGTTTCCAAAAAATAGAAGTCAAACCATTCAAGATTGAAATTCCCGAAAGGAACAATTTGAAATAGGAAATAATGAAAATTTCAGCATTTATAAAAAAAGTGTTGAACCATTTCCAATCAATTGAGAGCTTTCAGAATTGAACAGTTCCAGATACAAATTCAAGAAATACCGCAGTTAAAAATTCAAAAAATTCAAATTGTGATGATTCTGAATTCAAATTGTTCAAAGTTAAATTACTCAGATTTGAAGTTTGATAATAGGTCAATGAGAATTCAAGTTTTCACCATTTAAAATTGGATGAAGAATAAGAATATGCCCAACATGAAAATTTCAGATTGGCTCCTGGATAGTATTATTTTGAAGAATATTTCATCCAAAAATGATTTGAATTGACATTGGCATTATATCATTTTGGAAAATATTTGATTCAATAACGTTTAAGCCTTGACACTTCAAAAATCAAATTTTGCAGATGTCTACTTTGAATTATGAATCTCATAATTTTTAATTGAGAAGTTAAAAATTGTGTTTACTTTTGATGAAAATAAAGAAAGAAAGCATATTCGAACTGGTTGAATTCAAAGTGGAATCTTTCTGAATTTCAAAAAGTTCAAAGTTTAATAATTCCAAATCAAAAATTTTGAAATACGATCATTTTGGATGTAAGTAATCGAAATTCCATCATTTTAAAATTCACTCAACGCCCCTCAAAATATCCTTTTTCTATTGTGAAGTGACCTAAGTGGAAAATTTTTGGAGGGAATCGAAGTTCAAGGTATCAGTTCGTGAATAATATTTATTCTAGTTTCTTAGCAATGAAACTTTGTTGGTTCTTCTAACAATGAACGATAATATCATCTTATTTACTTCAGGTATTGTGGGACAAAAAAAAAGTCTTTTACGAAAAATATATTTTAATTGGAACCCATAGTACAGTTAATCTTGTTTCTGATTATCTTGTTTAAGATTTATAATTTGAAGAATCAGAAGGTGAGAATGTTGAATCCTTCGGAAAATTAACGTCTGGGTGTTTAATAATTACAAAATTAATGACGAGAGTGAATGACCACTTCCAGACTATTTAGTGTTAATTAGTCTGGAAGTGGTCATTGACTCTCGTCATTAATTTTGTTCAAGATTATATTACATGTTTCAATGGTAGCACCACGAGCGATACCATCATTTCCAGGTTGAAGTTTGAGAATTCTTCCTAATTTCCATCTCAGCGGAGAAAAATCCTTTTCCTTCAGCAGAACTGAAGTATTTTCTTTATTCTCCGGATATGGTTTCCTCTATTTTACTCGTTGTTGAAGTTCAGATATTTACTCTTTGCTCCACCTCGCCCAAAAATGTTGTTGCATTAGCTGCACCAACTGCTATTTGGGAAGCTTGTTGCCTGGATAATGAGTCAAGTTTGAATCAGCGAGAGAATAGAAGCCTTCCACTTGAATTAGCACTGTGTACGATTCCTAAAGGATAAGAACAATGTTACCCGCAATACACTTGAGGTGATGCTCCGCAGACTTCACTCCAGCTTTCCAAATTCCGTCAAAATAGAGAGAATAAGCTGGAATGAAATGCCACGAAATACCCATGTTTTCAAAAGTTATCGACAAACCTTCTGATTCGTGATTCAAAAATTTATGAAGTTATTTAAGCTCATTGTTTACTCTCACGAAATATGTACAACTATCTTAGTTTATGTGAGCGGGCTTTCCACGTCTAGAGCTATACCGTCTGAGAGTTGCAATATAAGCATCTGCCGTTAGATCAGAGACGAGTTAAAGGTGCAATGCCTTTGTGACAAAACAGACAAAAACGCTTACGTAACCTTTGCTAGTCTTCGCGCCTCAGCCATTTCTATTCCTTATGAGGAAGGGACGGACATAGTTCACGCCAGAAGTGTAGAAAGTTGGTATGGGAAACACTCTCGTTTTGGCCAATTTACCCATCATTGGAGTAATTTCTCTCGGAACGACTCTGAAACATCCCGTCTAATACTCTTACCCTCCCTTCTCTACTCGGGTACACAGCCACTATTCGCTCCCGACGTCATCCATTTCTCAGTGCATTCTTGACCCAGGTTAAAACTAAATGGCCGATTTTCAGGGCAGGTGTATGTAACGGAACCGTCACATTTAGGAATGATCCGGCGGGACCGAGCGCTGGGGGGTTGCCAGGCTATGTCCGAGGCAGGGCGAAACCATCCGAGGGGTCCCGATGCCTCATGCGTCGGACCGTCGCCCACGGTCTCTGTCTGTGTTTACTCGCTTCGAGGTACGCTCCTTTTTGGTTTCCCCTCGACCATACCCATTACAGTGCAATAATTCGCAGTGCCCATCTTCTACCTGCTGGTGGTGTCCGACCACCTCCGTCGCCTTGCTCCCGGAAGAACCCACGCAGGGCGGCCGACTGCTATCCGGGCCAATCGCAACGCCGACACCGCTAATTCAGGACCCATCATTACCGCCGCCCACCGGCTCAACGAGCCTCTCAGCGTCCTGATCCTTTTCCGCGCCCTCATATTACCTCCGTAATACCTGGCGCCCGACGTGGGGCGGGAGAGAGCAAAGGCTCCGACAGTGGCACGAACAAGCTCAGACTGAGGCTGCGAGCGACGGTCCGACGCTTGAGGACTCGGAACCCCTCGGACGGTTCCTCCTGGCTTTGAGCACGACCCAGCAACCCCCCTGCGGACCTTCGTAACTGTCGTATAGTTTGGCTACCTTTTTGTCCGCTTAGTTATTTTATTGATCGCCAGTAGATACTCTTTTATCCATCGTCGCCAGAACTAATCTGCCAGTGCTTGCGAGATTTTCCACTGACGACGTAGTAGTTCTCCATAAGATTTTATCTTTGGTGTCAGTGGCTCTTCAGGTTGATATCCTTAACTGGGCAGCATGATGTCATTGGGTGTTATACTCCTGTTGTCTCTCAGATTGTCAGAGACATGTGTTCAACGACGATTATTCTCGGAGTATTCGGCCTCGGCAAAGAGAGCTTGGAGGATCTCCTCTCTTGGCGCCTGCTCTCTCAGAGTTACCGTAAGTGCTTGTGCGACTGATCTCACCAGTCACTCTTACCTCATGTTAGTACCATTGTCCGAATATAATATTTTTGTGTATTTTCTATGCGGCAGCATTCTTCGTAATGCCATTATCATTGAATCATTGGTTAATGACGCCACTATTTCTAGGTGTAAAGCCTTAACGGTCAGACATGTAAATAGGACCTCGTACTTCTTTTCACGCCAACGACCAATCTCCGCGTAAAGCTGTCCAAAATCATCTACGTATGTATGCGTGAAGTGTGGCACCCGGGATCGGCTACGCGCCTCCGGTGAAGGAGCCATACGTAGAACTGAGGGTCTTGCACGACGAATCTTGCATCACTGACAGTCGCTCCAGCTAAGTCTTAACACAGCACGAGTCCTCAGGATGTAGGATCGTTGTCGAAGATCGCTTATCACCTTTTCCCTTCCATGATGCTCACCTTTGCGATGGTAATCCATCCCGTTTCCCACATAAAAGTGTGGGTTCTAAGATGTTCGACTCTCCTCCAACGTCACACTGGACATCCGGATGAGATCGTTCTCAACTTTTATTGGCGACAGCTTCCGGAAGTGTGATACCTTGTCCACAAGTTTTCGCTTCCTTAGTCGATTCCACTCTCCAGGATATGATTCTTGCTGCGCTTGACACAACAGCTCATACTCTGCTTGGTTAACTTGTTGTGTCAGTTATTTTTTAACTTTGTTTGATTTTGATGCCGTTTTGCACCAGATCTGGGTCAATCAGTTCACTGAGGCTCTGGTGCGTACTATTTTCTTGCGTGTTGAGGATCTGGCAGCGTCAATCGGTATTATGTGTTTCTCTTCGATTATCGATGAACAAAACTCCTTTTTTAGTTGAAGACCTTCCGCCGAAGCCTGCAACTTGATCTATTCCTGCGGCCACTCGTCTTCAGACAGGTTCAAGAACTCAGGGCCAGTAAATCAACGGCATTCACTGTTGATTTCCAGCTTTCGATTATCTCGCGTGGCTTCGTCGGCTACGTTCTCACTCGTTGGAACCCATCTCCAATCCTCCTTAGTAGTTGTGTCTAGAATCTCCGCTATCCTATCAGCTACGAATACTGATGTTTACGCAAGCTTGATAACAACCAGCATATAACTTTTTAGAGTCACTTCAGAAGATATTCCATTTTATCGGGAGCGCAAGGTGCTTCTGTACGGATTGCGCGAGTCGAGCAGACATCACCACCGCTTGCAGTTCAAGTCTCGGGATTGTTAGAGCTTTCACCAGGGCTACTCTTGTCTTGGCCATAACAGTGATGTTCAAATACCTCTTCCTCCTAGCACCCGTATGTAAACTGTTCTGGCGAACGTTTGCTTGCTCGCATCGCCGAAAATGTGAGGTTCGGCTCTAACGAACGAACCGATATCTAGTAAGTGATAACGAGGAATTTTTATTGTACTCACTTCCTGTAAATCATTTAGCTGGGTAATTCACTTCCTCTGATTATCTTCTGGAATTTTTTCGTCTCCTCGTGGTCGAATTTGAGTGGTTTCCTTCCAGCTCCTATGAAGTCGGCTGGCAATGTGGAAAGCACTTCTCGAGAATTTGAACCCCAGTTCCTGATCTCGAAACCTCCTTTCCTGTGGATGACGGCAACTTCGTGAGCTCTCTGAATGCCTCTTTTAAGGTCTCAGTGCTGTCGAGGTAGTAATTCATAAGGTGCTTGGAAATGATGGCCACCCTTCACTTACGTCCATACAGCGCGCTATAAATGCACGGTGGGGGGCGAAAATGAGGTTT
>WSXT02016345.1:0-14360 GCA_011762715.2 Neuroterus valhalla
AGGTGCCATGCAGCTTTCAGCACGGTTGTTTACGCCTTAGCTTGGGGTTTTTACTTCGGGACCATCCCTGGACAATTTTCCTCGACTGCTTATTAGTTTTCGTAACCGTATTCAGCAGAAACTTCTTCAGAAAATTTCTACGATAGTTATACAACAACTATTTATTTTAAATATCTATATAAATATTATTTATTCCCTTTTATTCAACTCTAATCATTCAATGACAGATACCTGCTTTTAAGTGGGTATACATATTTATGCAACCAAAGAAATGTAATAAAAAAAATTTGGATAATGTCCCGACAAGCCATTACCTCCGATTTCTTTGAAAATCTGTATACCCACGTATTTTGACGCGCTGATCACGAATATGTTCGTGAGAATAACCGCAAATTTGATTTTCATGGTGAAAACCATGAAACACCATAAAAATCATGTTTCTTCACGTTTATCTCAGTGAATAGTGGAAATTCAAAGAAAAGTTTCAGGTAGAAGTTGTTGATACTCTGAAAATACGTATTTTATGTTGTATATGTTTTTACCCTGCCGCTGTTGGTTTTCGAGAAAATACACGACAAATATGAAAAGTCACAGATATGCTGGAAAATCTCTAGCCGTGCGACTTAAATTGTATGAAAAATTCCCGGAAGGCTGGATGTACGTTAGATATTCTGAACGTGTGGAATGGATATGAGGAAGATATGTTTCCATGAAACCTGAGAGACAAATGGTTATGATATGCGTCCTACATTATTCCTAAACCCAGTCATAGGGACGGATGCCTTCCTGCTCCCACTGAACGTTGAGAAGGGTATCGCGTGTACGCAACACTGCATTCCGTACCGTCATTTTCCTCTATTCTAGCGCGTCAAACATGTGGGTATGCAGAGTTTCAAATTATCCGGAGTTAAGCGCATTTCGGAACTCCACCCCAACCTTGCATTTTGTACCGTCATTTTCCCTCATTTTATCGAAAACCGTCAGTCGTACGATAGAAATATATTTACTTTCATATTCGTGATCAGCGCGTCAAATATGTGGGTATACAGAGTGACAGTAGAGTTCGGCAATAGTATCATTTACATGTCAGTTCGAGGTTAAAATCGATTTGAATGTTAAAGAAAATGTCGATTGTACACTCTCATGTGTTTCGCTTGTTTCATTGCTGCAAACTTAGAGTACAGAAATGTCGATCTGCTGCAGATATATTCACACTTGTTTACATAACCTCAAAACGACATACTGTCAATCATTTGGAGTATTTGACAACATGACAATAAACAATTGACAATTAAAAGTCGGTAGTGCATCGAACGCTCGTGGAATCGATCATATACGCTGTTTCCCACCAAGCCTCCAAAATCGTGTTTTTTGGGCGGGTGTAAAAGAAAATAGTATGTCATCCTCGTGGATGACAAATAATAGAGTACACCACAAGTCATAATATTGACGGATGAGAAGATTCCCGGAAGAATGTATAGAAAATAGCACAGGATAGAAAAAGAGGAAATATAAAGTACATGGAACTGTAAAATGGGGAAGAGGGAGAAATATAAGAGGTAGATGAAGAGGAATAGATGCGACTGTGTAACGTAGATATAGAAGCAAGTGTGAGATTGTTGTGTGAGGGAAAACAAGGCGAGGGAAGTATTAGGAATAAGTGCTGAAGATTTATCAGGAAGAAAGTACTGAGAAAGAAATGAATGCAAGAGATAGAAAGAGATGGAGGAGTAGAAGAACAAAAAGACTTAGGGAGGGCGTTAGAGAGTGGATGGAACGCATGAGGTGGAAAGGAAGGGGGTGAGGCGTTGAAAAATTGAGAGGGGGGGGGGGGACTAGAGTTATGAAATCAGTTAAAATAAGCAATGCGAAGAGACGCAAGTTATGTGAAGAGGATACATCATGGAAGATGAAGAGAATTGTATTCTGCGAGGAGATATTTAAGTGAACATATATGATTCAACGAAATAAATAGAATTCTGAGAAGGCTTTAGTTTACAAGGCTAAATTGCGTCATTCAATCAGTAACTGATAACGTTGAAGGCCGCTATGTATCTTGCATCAACTCAGTCTTTTTCTACTGTCTATGAAGAAGGTCATTGTCTCCTCGAAATTTGACACATATTTTGAAACTTTGAGTGATTCAGTTTCTCCTCTCTAATCTATCTCACAAATATTTGCAATAATTTCTGAGGTCAATGGAGATTACAAATAGAGTATAATACTAAAGCGTCTGGTAGGATATTCTTGTTCTTTTAGGCGCCTAGCTCAACAAATTTTCCATAAATGAGCTTCCGGTGTTCTATGAAAATGAAGATCCTCATATTTCTTTTCTCTGCGACCTTCCTAAGTTTAATTGGTTAATATGCAATGATATAATATCGTATCAGTCATCTCGATTGCATTTTTATTTGATATCGCTTATTTAACATGAGAAATTCTAACGTAAAATTAATAAAATCTCAAAGCGCAATATGGAGACGTGGATGAGCTCCATTTTGCTTTTCTTGAGAAGAGGTAACATATGGCTTCTTAAAAGTTTTGAAAGCAGAACATTACAGTTTGACCGATTCCTTGTTGGCATTTGACTTGAAATTTCGATGATGTTCATCGATAACGAAAAAAGTATTTCGAAGGAAAAATAATAAATAAGGAATTTTGTTTCTTATAATATAAATTTTTGCCTTTTTAACTTGCCCTGAAATTTTATTTGGTAAAAAATTGTTTGTTTACTTAGAAATTTATATTTTTTGTTGTCACACTTGAAAGTTTCTATTTCAAATTCAAGTTCTTCTTCAGTGAAGCTAAATTATTTTGTACGAAATTCTGCCAGACTTTAAAAAAAGAATTACAACTTTTACTGGACAAATATGTATGGAATCTTGAAGAAGATGATTTTGGATCCGCAAAAGTTGATCACCTTTACCTAAAGTTGAAAGCCAACATGATTAGCAACGGTTTGAGGTCTGGGAGTTAACTGTGCTCAACCAGCGTCCAGCTGAACCAGCTGAACCATCAGAGAAGAAACGAAAGTATCCTGCATTGCGTAAAAAAGAAAAAAATAATTTTATAATAGATACGGAACACCCTCCTGAAGTCGAAATTTACGCACCGGATAAAGATAGAAGCTATGGCTATGCGATATATGCTCACGTCATAGTAGCTAAAGCAAAGGATGTTCTTCCTGGATATTTTGTTACATACTTTAGGTATCATGGTAGTCGAAGGGCGAATGAGCGAGTTTTCCTTCATCCCGAGGATTTTGTCACTCACAAGACCGATGACGACGAGACTATCGTGTGGGAATTGGAGAAGCCAATTACTCTATCAAGACCTACAGCGGATGCTTTTGAAAAATCTGGATATTCTGATGAGGCTTTACCTTTTGCGAAGAAATTAGCAGAAAGAATTATTGCAGAAAGGAAGGCTAGTCGTCCGCCTAGAGGGCGGCCTCCGAAGACTCCTGCGAATCTTTGAAAAAACAAAGAATTCTCATCTCAATCAGAAGGTTCTGATTCCACGTGAAAATTTCTAACCTCCATCGACGGGAAAAGCATCTGATTCTCTCTTGATCTTTTTGTGATTTTAGCTTGTCTTATTTTTGTGTAACCCGAGGATTGAGTCGGTCATTACTAACGAATATGTCACGTTCCAAACAAAATTCCATTCCCCGTTTGATGGATAAATCTCTTTCATAACTGGAGAGCAAAGAAAAAAGTAAACATTGTGATCCGCAGACGTCTAAGCAATATCCGCACACGCGTATCAATATCAATCTATATCACGGACGGTACTTAGATAAGTCGGGAAGTGCGCGTCCCTCAATAATTATCCACTTTCCCAGCTCTAACTGAAAGTCATAGAATATTCTATAAAGATACTCGCGAGAGCTCAAAGTATAAATGATTGGACGATATGTAAGTCGTTGTTCCAACAAATTTTAAACAATGGATGTAATGTTAAATGTGCTTAAAAACAAGGTTTTGAGGATACTTATTTTAATGGAAAAAAGCTCGTGAAGCTCTGATTGGAAAGACGTAACACTTTTTTCGTTAGGCACCTACTGTTAGATAGAAAATTGCAGACGAGTTTCGAAGAAGCTTTCGAATTACCCATGTAACGAACTCATCTTATTCGTCACATTAAAAATTATTTTCTATTATATTGAATGCGAAATTGTTCGATCTTCAATTCCTCTTTTAATCTTATATTAAGATCCAATAATTTGATTGAGAAAAAATATGGCTGAATTGATTGATACCTAGATTCGAGTCATAAAATATGCCATATTTGAAAATAAGTAAGCTGTTTAATTCAAATATAAAAAAAAAGTGCGACTGTAAAATTGGCAACTTGAAGCATTATTGAAATTGTCGAAAAACGTTTTGTTAAATAGCGAAGGAAAAATCATGCATCAAGTGGTGCGCACGCCTTAATCATTTAATGAGACGGTAACTTGGAGTGTCGAATACTTAAAATATAAGAAGAAAACATTCAGTGTTCAAAAACCTCTGCTGTCTCGAAGAAAGCATACACCTATGGTGCTTGAACTGAGCGATGTTGAGCAGCAGGGTAATTCTGATTAACGACCACATTTTCAGACATCTCATAGTCAGATATTTCCAAATTCTACCTCACCTAATGAGAATTGCAATCGTTATGAGAATGAATATGTCCAAGAAACAAAACACCGCGCTGGAAGCGAATCACTCAGATACAAATGACACCGTTTTTTTTTTTGAACATAATTGAAGAAATCAGATTGCACTTCAAAAACACACAACGAAATTCTTAAGCATACCTCTTCGATTCCCCCAAGGTACAAGGAACGCGGCGTCATTCAAAATTACTCTTGACAAAGCTGAAAGATGCTCTGCCTTACATAGTTCGTGACAATATGGTCCTTTTCTCCAATCCTGATAACTATCCCCACTCATCGCATATTACGTCAAATGCGTCAGAGAAATTATGAACAACGATTGGAAGAAATTTTCGCATCACCTCGCTTCGCATTTCGGGGTACTAAAACCGATTAATGGTACATACTGCAGAAAGATAAATAATGCGCTTCACCAATATACATATATGTATTTGTGGAATGAATTTTTCATTGAATCCTACGTTTCCGCCTCTGTTACACAGTAGAAACTTGGGAGCGAATTTTGTTGCAGGTAGAATCTAAACGGTGTTTACTTTACCTTAGCACTTTGGGTGTGATAAGCCAATTATGAAGGGTACTTTTGACAGATGTTATATTTTGGGTTTACGCCATGGTGTTTGAAGTATCGATGGTGTGTTAATTGCATAATGTGAAACAAGGGCACTCTACCATGTTAGAATATGCAAGCGGCTATCTCGGTTCCAAAGACTATGGGCCGAGTGAGGATAAAAGGTATGTGGAAGTGTACCATTATTTTCCTTATAGGTTTCGAAACCAAGATGGCGGCTTGATTACTACCACTTAATAGAGGACCCTCAGAGACTGATCTGTATTCCAGCTTGGTTAGTAGATGTTGTCACAAATGCGGGCCGAATTGAAGCCTTCAGTCATCTGACAATGTTAAAATGCCGATTCGAAACAGCGTGCATCACGGTGGGCTCGAACGTCCCTCAAAGTCGCCCTCAGAGGCACATCAGATTTCCTTTCGCGTTTTTTATTGATTCTTGTGTGTTTTTGTTCGAGCTTCAAGCGATTAGTGCAATTAAAGTCTGTTCTTCCAATCTTGCCGAGCAATACATCCAGTTTTCTGGTGGGAAATTATTCTCGACACCTCCCTTAATTATTTTCAGTAAGATTCGAACAAATTACTCCAGCCAATTCAATTTTTTAGCAGTTTCTTAAACGATTTTTTAAATATTTCACTGATTTACTTTTCTAAATTATATTTTCTTGTATTATTCATGATAATAACAATGAATATTAATATTAATTTTTCAGTTGTATGAACTGAATTTTCAATTCAAAAATTAATTATAATAGAAGAAAATTAGCTTGTAACAAAAAAAAACTTAGTTTCAAGCAAATCGATTTCACCTGTAGTAGTTGAATTTCAAACCAATCGATTTCAACTGTAATAATTGAATTTCAAACCAGAAATACGAGTTTCGGATTGAAATGATAAATCTTTCGTTAGATTTGTTGAAACTTGGATTGAAAATTTTGCTACCAGAAAATATCATTTTTCAACAAAATTTTCGTATTCTTAACTATAAAGAAAATCATTTTCAGCCATAAATAGAATAGTAACTTTTTTTCTGAAAAAGTTATTCTTGAACCAAACATAAGGGTTATCAACTGGATGAATTTTCGACTAAAATGAAAAATATTCAACTGTATAATTTGAATTGTAAACCATTGAGAAGAATTTTTGAACAAGAAAAGTAAGTTTTGAAGAAAAAGATAATTTTATACCAAAAAATTAAATTTCTAACAGGATATGTTACCTTTAAGCGAAATAATTGAATTTCCAATTTAAAAAAGCAAAGTAACTTTAAAGGAAAAGATAATTTTATACTAAAAATCAATTTTTCAACGAAATATGTGGATTTTTAACCAATGAATTGAATATACAATGGAGAAAGAAAAATTTTCATGCACAGAGTTCAATTTTTAACTAGAAAAGACTAATTTTCCGGTGGGAGAAATTAATTTTCAACCAAACTGCTGAATTCTCAGGTAACATGATGAATCTTCAACTGAAATGAATTAATTTCATGCGAAAAAGATGGATTTCTAACCATGAATAGAATAGAATTTCAGTCCATCATATAGCAATCAATTTCGTTTTTGTTTCTGAGTGAAAATTTATGTTGAATATTTCGCAATGTTTCTTTGTACCTCTAACTATGTATCAATATATAATTTTATTCTTGATTTGATCTATTGTATAGAATCTGCAGTTATAATTCTTGTTAAATATTTGAGAATTTATGAATGTACCTACACATAACAATTCTTGGCTCTGATCGTATTATCTTATATATCGTTTCGATTATTATGCATCTATTCAATGTTTATTGATGCTATATAAATAAAAATATTGGTTCAAGAATATCAAGTTTATCCTCTTTTCTTATTTAATTTTCAGAAACGACGAAAAATTTGGAATTATGTCATGATTTGTACACATATTGTGCATCCTAAAATTACCTACATGTTTTTTTTACATTCTCATCAAAATGAGAAGGTATTGGTTTTATGTGAAAATTGACTTTGGCACCCCTTTTGAGGGACCAAAAATACAAATCGAGTCCGTGAACCATCTGTTTTGTATAAAAAATCGAAGAGAGGCAGCATTTTGAAAATTTTTTTGGATTTTTTTTCCGAAACTAAAAAAATATAAGTACGGCTTCTTGTTGTAGGTAAAAAGTGAAACAATTTATAGTTATGATTTTTTTAGATAAAAACAAAACTGTCAGAGTTGTGGTATTTTCGAAATTCGAAAATATAAAAGAAAATAATATTTTTTAGCCAAACCACCATTGAAACCACCATTGAAAAATAAAATTAAATATTGAAAAATTGAATTTCTAGAAAAATCAAATAACATGTAAGAAAAATTAGTCAACAAAACTTCTCTACCGCTTTGGAAAAACTTTGATCGAGTGCGCAGCACGAGACACGTGATGAGAATGTATTCGTTAAAGCCGGAGAAGCTTTAACAAAAGAGAATTCACACTCATCAAATTAAAGTAGTCGACATTTCGCTTTTGAGTTTCACAAGCTCTATATAGAACTGTAGGGAGGTACAAAGGCCGAGTGCGTAGCGCGAGGTAAATTCATAACCGATCGCGGAGCGCGAGGTGAGATTACCATCGAGCGCGAAGCGCGAGATCCGAAAGTCGCGTGCCCTAGGATCCAAAATATTCAATTCTCAATTTCAATTCATTGCATGGGGAGTAAGAACAAAATTTTGGAAGGGATCCCATTATTATGCTTGGCCCCATTCATTTATTTTTAGTCCAAGCAGTAAGGGAATTGTTGTGTCAAAATATTTTGCAGGAAACCGACAGTGCCATCAGAGGAAAGGTACTTCACAGTTTATTCCAGTCATGTTATTGACTCGCAAATAACATGTCAAATATGTTTTTATTAACGTTCAAAGCGAAAAAATTGCACTTTTTTAGTTGTTTTATTTAAAACATAAAAAGTATTGGAGTGATCTTGCAGGCGTCCATTGATTAGTTATAGGGAATAAAATTACGAATAAAATGAGCCGTTGATCGACCAGATCGGATAATGCAAGGCCGAGAAATTAGTAAAAACCAGGAAATTTAAGGCTTGTTTAACAATTCAATATCTCTGTTAATTTTCAATTTTCATGACTGGGCTCCGGGGGAAAAGTAGCGATTGCGATGCTCTCTAAGTATTGAAAAGAATGGACACAGTAAGATGATAACTTTTTGTGCAATTGCTATTCCAATTATTTAATGCTGCTAATTGCAAAAAGTCTGTATGGTGCTATGATGATCCGATTTCAATTTTTAAAACGGATTTCGAAACTTTACCTGAGGCATGAAAACATTTTACAGGAAAACCAAGATATTCATTTTGTGGTGCTTTAGTCAAAGTTTCAAAATCCGTTTTGAAAATTGAAATCGGACCATCGATGCACCATACAGACATTTCGCAATTAGCAGCATTAAATAATTGGAACAGCAATCACGCAAAAAATTATTACCTTAAAGTGTCCATTCTTTTTAACACGTATGAAGCATCAAAATCGCTACTTATTCATCAAAGGTCAGTCATAGAAAATTTAAAATTACAAAGATTTTGAATTGTTAAACAAGCCTTTAATTTCCTAGTTTTTACTCATTATCTCGACCTCCCATTTATCATGTCTAGCGTTATTTATGTGCAGAGGTTGAATTTGTTTTTTCTCAGTTCTTTTTCTCAGTTCTTTTTCTCATAAATTAAATGATAAATATTGGCAGTGAAAAGTTGGCTAAGGAGCTTGACCTGTGGTTTTGGGCCAGAAAACACTGTACAAAAGGACATTTCGAGTCAGACCATAGACAAAGACACAGACAGACGGACGTGAAGACGTTCTCTTCAAAACCTCCCTCTGCGGCTCGAAAACTCTCGAAACATCCATCGAGCACGAAAACTGGACAGCTTGGAATTGAGAATAACATAAAACCTTTCCAAAGAACCAATGTCTTCACCGAACTATTGATGCTGTTGAGAAATTATGGCAGGCGTATCTGTAGGAGTTTTCAAGATGAAAAACGTTGCTCCCGGAAGATTCATCGCATTTTCCGTTTTAAACCTATGAGTATGATTGTATGAGTATGATTTAACCTATGAGTACCGATGAGTCCAATAAATCAGCCTAGTATGAAACATTCTTACATCAACTGTTTGTGGGAAATATTGATACTTATCAGAATCGATGCATGACGAATGGAAGTATAGACCCTAATGCCGATATAAAAAATTTCTTTTTCATAATCTCTTGAAAAGTTATCGCGCCGTCAGACTATTGACAAACAGACAGACATCTTTCATTAAAATAATTTCTTCTAACTCTGGGGAAATGTGAACGACAAGAATTGACGAAAGATGGATAGTGCCAGATTTACATTAATCCAAGACTTTCCATTATCGATAATAAGAACATTATATTGAAAATACAAGTAAGGTGTTTATTTACTTAACCCTTATTAACTCGCTTCATTTTGGCTTTATTTTTGTCTTCCCTTTTTCCTTTTATACCTTCCTTTACATGACTGATGTTTTGTGTGACTGTCATTATTATATACCACCCTATGACGAATTAGCGCTTTGTTTGGACGTTACTTTATTAAGGGAACATTTTCCCGTTTGGAGTTAGTGCTTGGGTAGATAATTTACACAATGAATAATATGAACTATAACATGAATATAACTTTCTGAAGGAAGCCAAATGCCTCGTCATCTATTTAGTGACGCGCATTGATGGAATAACGAGATTCCCACTGTCCCGGAAAAGTTTCAGGTGATGAATGAAGGCTGAATGTGTGGAATACCAGAAGTGCTAATGAACTGAAGGGAGAAGAAGTGCGGGATACTATGCGCGTAAAAAAGCTATATAGCTTGTGCGTACCGGTAACAAAAAAAAGGGATGTGAGATCAAAAGAGACAAAGAATGGTCTCGAAATCTGGTCAGGGGTACACAAGGAATCACGCGGTATTCAAAGGATGGATCTAATCATGGATGAGAGAGCAAAATAGAATTGTCAAAATGTATGAGTGCGCATCTCCTAGATTATTATGGGTTAGAATGAAAGTGGAAATCAGGAAACTGTCTATTGTAGCATGCCATGCTCCTGTTGATGATGCCAGTAAATGAAAACATGCGATTTAAGCGAAAGAATAATATGACTCGGAGAGATGAACGGTTGGGTTGATGTGCAACGAAAAGGTACCGACAGAGTACTTGGTCTTTCGGAGACCCAAAAATGACCTGGAAGAAGCTTTCGACAGAGCAGATAGAGCTAACCCTTGGGAGGTCCTAAAAGAATATGGAGTCACTCCGGTGGCTTTTGAAAGCAATACAAGCAATATATAATCGTAGCGTTATGTCCTTTTGGTTGGTTAATATATATATGGAGAAATGTCTAAGATTGGCTCTCCTCGACGAAGAAGGAGCTGTTCTTAAGACAGTGGAAGTAAGTTGTCTTGCGTTTTCAGACGGCAAGGTCGTCACGGTAGAATCAGGCGATAATTTTCACAGGATTTTGATCAGACTTGATACCAGCATGGAGAGCATGGGTTTTAGGATTAATGTATATGAAACAGAAGTTATTGTGTTTAGAAGTAAGGATGCAAAAACCATACGCAGTATTGTCTCAAATGCATCTTAGAATATATGCGGTAAAACTTTTATGAACATAGGAAGTAATGATTGGGTTCTCAAAGATGTGGTAAAGAAGGAACACTGTTTGACGAGAGTGGAAGAAATTTTCTGAGATGGTTCTCACATTGAGAAAATATCTGAAGAACGATTCACAAAGCAAGTGTATCTGGGTTGGGTGAATAGAATTGTACCTAGATGCATACCTAGGGAGAAATCGATAGAATGTGTAAATGGGACCCGAAAGAGGAGAAATATTAGTAGAAGTAGAAACATAAGAGCTTGTATGAAAAGATGCATGGATGTGAAAAAAGCAAGAGATATTTGCCAGGGTAGGAATTTTTGGGGAACAATTGTATGTGAGAAAAAGAGTGAAGCCTGAAATACACGATTTTGGATACGAATTTACTTGTGTAAAATTATCGCTAAGTACATTATTTGAATGGCTTTGCGAAACTCTTTGCACGGGGTGTTTGCTCGAGAGATCAGGAAGCGACCCGTTTCGGAGCGATATTGCACAGGACGAGTGTGTCGTTTGAAAACAGATATAGGCTGGGCACACTTCTCCTGGGTGTCTTTCCATGTCAATCCCCTATTTTCCAGTAGTGCAGCAAAGCTGGAACAAAACGAGTTACGCTTACCCCGGAAAGGCCTTAGCCTAATGGTATAGCAAAGGTCCGTTCCGCTAGCACCTCCACAATGGAGTTTCCATATTCCGTTTATATCTGAATTTTGGGCTATTTTTGGGCTATTTTTGGGCACCGATGCCGATTTTTGGGCTTTTTTATTTTTCTCAAAAAACCGACATTTGGGCGGAGGTGCTGGCGCCAGCACCTCCACTAGAGTAAATTTGAGAAATTTCGGAAATACAACCCGCCAGAATTTTGGGCTAATTTTGGGCTCTCGGAAATTGCAAAAATCGATTTTCCAAAAACCACCCCTTTGACCAAAAAGTACCCCCAAAATAAAATATAGCATGTACTCAAATTTTTTTATATTAGAATTATGGGCTATTTTCGGGCTTTTCTTGAGCACCAATGCCGATTTTCGGGCTCTTTTATTTTTCTCAAAAAACCGACATCCATGTGGAGGTGCTGGCAGCCAGCAACTCCACTAGAGAAAATTGGATACATTTGGGAAATACAATCCACCCGAATTTTGGGCTACTTTTGGGCTCTCAGAAATTACAAAAATCAATTTTCAAAAACCACCCCTATGACAAAAAAAACCACCCCCAAAATAAAATATAGATTCTACTCAAATTTTAGTATACCAGAACCATGGGCGCTTTTCGAGCTTTTTTTTGTCACAAATGCCAATTTTTGGGCTCTTTTATTTTTCTCGAAAAACCTATTTCATTGTCGAGATTATGACGCCAGCACCATCAATGGAGCACATTTGGGAAATTCGGAAAATAAGATGAACCAGAATTCAGTTGTTTCTTATGCTCTTCAAAAGTACAAGAAAACTTTTTCAAAAAACACAACTATCAAATAGGAGCTACGCTCAAAATGAAATATCCCCTTCATTTGAATAAAAACCTTTGAGACTTGGTATTTTCCAGGGCTCTTCACCAGTGCAGAAAGTGATTATTCTTACTATTTAACTAAAAAAAAAAGTCAGGACTTCATATTTCTTTCGAAAGCCCTTCAAGCTAGAGTCTTAACACAGAAAAGAAAAATACATTTTTTCGAAACCAGAATTTCGCTCTCTTTTCATGCTTTCTTCGGGGCTTTTTAGCCCACATTTCCGGTTCCTTGGGTCAATCACTTTTTCTTAAAGATAGAATTTTATGTGTAGATGCTAGCTTGAATCAAGCTTGCATCTCTTTTACATGGAAATTCGAAAAAAATCAAAATAAAGCCGAACAGAATTTGTGACTTCTCTTGGAAACTTGAATGCATCAATATCAATCTAGGAAAACACCCTTACCCACAAATATCAACCTTGATTTTTGGGCTTCAACCCTTAACGCTGAAAACACCCCCTTGTATCACTCAGATCTGACACGATTCACACGATCTGTGAACGCCAATCTATTTAACTGTTTTAGGGCTCCTCTAAAATACCCATTTTGATTTTTAGACTGCAACCCTTAACACTAAAAAAAAACCCTTGTATCACTCAGATCTGACTTTGGCCAAAAATAATTATTTACCAGATCTTTGAACGCCAATCCATTCTACTATTTTTGAACTCCTCGAAAATATCCACTTTGATTTTTCGGCTGCAACCCTTAACGCTGAAAACACCCCCTAGTATCCTGCAGATCTGACATAGACCAAAAATAATTATTTACCAGATCTTTGAACGCCAAACCATTCACTTATTTTTGGGCTTCTCGAAAATGCCCATCCCGATATTCGGGCTGCAACCCTTAACGCTGAAAACACCCCCTTGTATCACGCAGATCTGACATTGACGAAAAATTACTATTTACCAGATCTTTGAACGCCAATTTATTCAATTATTTTTGGGCTCCTCGAAAATACCGATTCCGATTTTTGGGCTGCAATCCTCAACGCTGAAAACAGCACCTTGTATCATTCAGATCTGACTTTGACAAAAAATTATCATTACCAGATCTTTGAACGCCAAACCATTCACTTATTTTTGGGCTTCTCGAAAATACCCATTCCGATGTTTGGGCTGCAACCTCTAACGCTGAAAACACCCCCTTGTATCACTCAGATCTGACTTTGAGGAAAAATAACTATTTACCAGATCTTTGAACGCCAATCTATTCAGCTATTTTTGGGCTCCTCAAAAATACCCTCTTTGATTTTTGGACTGCAACCCTTAACGCTGAAAACACCCCCTTGTATCCTGCAGATCTGACTTGGACTAAAAATGATTATTTACCGGATCTTTTGATGCCAATCCATTCTATTATTTTTCGGCTCCTCGAAAATATCCACTTCGATTTTTGTGCTGCAACCTTTAACGCTGAAAACCCCCTCTTGTATCACTCAGATCTGACATTGACCAAAAATAATTATTCACCAGATCTTTGAACACCAATCTATTCAATTATTTTTGGGCTCCTCGAAAATACCCACTTTGATTTTTGGGCTGCAATTCTTAACGCTGAAAATACCCCCTTGTATCCTGCAGATCTGACTTTGACTAAAAATGATTATTTACCAGATCTTTCAATGCCTATCCATTCAATTTTTTTTGGGCTCCTCGAAAATACCCATTCCGATTTTTTTTGCTGCAACCCTCAATGCTGAAAACAGCACCTTGTATCACTCAGATCTTACTTTGACAGAAAATTATCATTGCCAGATCTTTGAACGCCAAACCATTCACTTATTTTTGGGCTTCTCGAAAATACCCATTTTGATTTTTGGCCTGCAACCCTCAACATTGAAAACACCCCCTTGTATCACTCAGATCTGACTGACCAAAAATAATTATTTACCAGATCTTCTAACGCCAATCTATTCAACTATTTTTGGGCTCCTCGAAAATACCCACTTTGATTTTTGGGCTGCAACCCTCAACGCTGAAAACACCCCC
>WSXT02016356.1:0-14360 GCA_011762715.2 Neuroterus valhalla
CCCTTTTGAGATATCAGCTACGAAAGTTACGTACGAGGCGCGCGGCAAAATTCACCCTCCACTTCAAGGGTAAATTACAAAAATTTTTGTACCACGACGATAGAATTTAAGTCCCCTATTCTTATTGTACATTGTATGAACTATTTGTTCGTACAAGCACTTTCTTCTTCCATCAACCCGTTCCGAGATAATCGCGAAAAACCATTTTGGAGGAAGGTTCTCCATTCTTACGAAGACTGTTAAGATTGCAATAACATGGTTGAATTGTTACATTCTTCGAAAATGAATTACAATTCATTATTGTTACTAATGCTGAATGCATTAGAAAAATACAAAAAATTATTTTTACCCAAAACATGACTTCTACTCGATACGTCACGATAATGTGCTCTTGCATCAGTGGGCTGGAGAGTTTCCACACTTACAAGCTTTGCGGTGCAGCTGCCGCAAGCGTCTCGTGGACATTTTATTTCTATACAACTTTTTCGGAACAACATTAATAATTTTTTGCTTTAAAATATTTGTAAGTATTTTCATGATCCATTTACCAATAAAAAAGTCAAATTGAGCGCTTCGAAAGCTCCAAATATCTTAATATCTGAAATAATTCATAATTTTCTGTTTAAATAACTAAATAACAATAAGCGTCGATTTTTGTTTTTTTTAACTTCTTATAACATGCTTTCAGGAGCACTTTGCGAAAGATTTGATAAAAATCCGTTCATAGGCAGAGTTTAGTGAGCTTTTGCCTTTAAAACGTCTAACGTTACTGGGCTATTTCGAACAAGTGGAAAGAAATGATTCTTTTTCTTTTTCCATTACGATTTCTTCTCTATCCTTGGACTGTTCACCCACAGTAAATGAAGCAACACGGTCGATCCTTTCCCCCTATATATAAGTGCCTTTTGTGCCGAACAGGGATAGAGCAGTTTTATTACATTCATTTGCTACGAAACGTTTACAAGTTGTCGAGATACCTACACGCATGCTTACCTTAATCGGTGAAAGCCAAGAATATCTATAACCCTCGAGAACGATTCTTGTACGCAGAAGAGTATAATAAAGTCGCTGATGCACCGATAACACATTGATCATTCGTTGAAGGTATGATTATAGCGATTTCCCTGACCTAAAAATGTCGACGGGATTTAATATTGCTATAAGGTATGAATGAATATTTAGGCATAAATGTCTGAAGATTCAAACTTGGTGCCTAAATGTAATGTAATAATGCAACAATCAAAACTTGTTATTAACATGTATGCCAAGCGATACCTTATAGATGGTGTGCCATCACAAAAAATTGTTAACTTGACGATGTGCCTTCAACGAATTAGACGGAGTGCCGCTTTTTTGTTTGCTTACAGCGAACCTGAAGCGAAATGTTTCATCTTGAAAATTCCTGATCGCATATGACGGACTTTATTTTTTTTAAATATGCACGATTCAAGGGGCACATCATCATTACGCGCTGCGCGCTATTTTTTGTACGTTTTATATTTGTGTGCACTGTGACCTAATATCGAATATCATAAATATCGTGACAAAATAGGATTCAAAACCCAAATCAGCTCTAGTCATATCTATCAGAACTGCACATTATTTTCCAACTTGACTTGTAAGAAAAGTCTCAAAGCATTTGCAGTTGCGACGATGCCATTCTCATATTGCGATACTCGCGCTTCGCGTTTAACATTTTGTGTTTAGAAAACAATTGATATGGACAAAATGAAATCTAATATAAGAGATCAGGATAGTTTTTTATTCGTGTTGACATCTAGTAAATAATCAAACTTTAAAAATTTTTTTCCTAATGGAAAAATTTTACTGAGATAATTTTGTAACAAATTGGATATGTAGGGAAAATGTCGATTGAAATTCTCAAATCTAGCAGAATGATTTTTATTTCTGAAATTTTGTAAGTGCATAACTATTTGAATTTTCATTTCATCAGGAAATACCATTCACATAGTTTGAAAGTATTTCTCTCGCGTAACAAAAGTTTAATGCAAATTTGTGAAACGTGAAAAAATGTTGTTAGCGAACTCGACCTCTATTTTGGGACCTCAAAAAAGTACATAAAAGGCGGATTTTGTTTCTCAAAATTTTTCATTTCCAAACGCTGAGTGCCAAAGCGTGAAGATCCGTTATTATTGAACCCACTATGGCCGATCCGGGCATACATAAAAAATGTCTGTATTGCATCAAATTCAGTTTGATAACTTAAAAAGTGACCTGCACTGTTGAATTTTTGGTTGCTGATAATGATTCTGATTACAGATAAATAAAACTCGAAATAGATGTTCTATTATAATAAAACACTTTCTTATATGTGATCCACTATATTGACTAAGCCGGTTTAAACCTTGCAAATCTGACTGCAGATCCATTATAAGTGACCCGCATAACACCATAGGGTCAGTGATTTTCAATCATCAAACTGGTCCAAGGATCGTGCTTTGAAGCATATAATTTGTTAATGATCTTTGATCCACCATATCTCTGAAACCAGTTTTCACCCCAAGTTAACACTTTTCTGTGATTTATGTCTCATCGTGAAGGTATAATTTAGAAGAGAATTTAGTTTTTGAATTATGAGTCCTTTAAGGGGCAATTTGGGAGTCTTCTTCTTCTATAAATATTCAAATAACTGTAACTTTATGATAACTCTCTGAATTTAAATAAAAGATACCTTCAAAATAGGATAATGTTAAAAATAAATTAGAGAAAATTCTATTGATAAAAGTCATGAGTGCCCTTATTTGTCCGTTCAGCACGTGAGTATACAGTATAGTAGCTCATTTAAGATAAGTAAAACTGCTATGAGCAACAAAACGGTGGATATTTGTTCTTGAAATTCGCTTAGTTCTACTCAAATTACAATGGGAACATAGTTGATAACAATATTTTTCTGCTAATGTTATCGTTAATGAACTAGATTTTCTACTTTTTGTGAAGATAAATGCCGACTCATTTATGCAAGACCATTTTTCATTGATTAGACGCGCTTAACGCAATAGGTCCTATGTGAGCGATTCTACGAAGATTTCATTGTTCTCTTACTATCTTCTGGTCAGTAGAATCTCTAATTTGGTTTCGCAACGTAGAATCCCGAGAAATACGATCAACGAAAGTTGATGATAGACACATGATTAAGTGACCCAAGTTGATTATTATCTGGGAGGCTTGGTTTATCATTTATATGCACTGGTATAGTGAGCTATATTACACACTTATCAAAGGATTAGATTTAATATACTAGAATAATTAGATAATACTATTTGTTTCAAGAATTACTGGATAATTTTCTAATATTTCTCCCAAAGAAAACGTTAAGTTTGAAGTGAAAATATGAACCTCGTGTGAATAATATGTGTACCTACGATTAAGCCATAATCCCTTGCGGGGTAAGCGTAACTCGTAAAGAGTCATAATTGGTTGAGTCGAATACACAGGAGGACACCAATCTCCTGCCAACATGCCAAAAGCACGCGATATTCCCGGACAGTCATCCATCCAAGTACCAACCGCGCCCAACGCTGTTCAACTTCAGTGATCGGACGGGATATGGTTTTTCAAGCGTGGCATGGATTTTTCAATTTACAAATTAAAGTATTTCTTGGACCACTATTGTACTTACTTAGTGAGAAATACGCATCTTTTTTAGGAAAATAATCTTTATGGTTAAAAATTCGTCTTTTGCGCATAATATACATCTATTCCAGTTGAAGTTTCATCATTTTACTCAAAAATTCATTGGTTTGGTTGAAAATTCATTTCTATAACTGAAAATTTAACGGTTCCATCATTAGTGAAAAATTGATCTTTTCTTTTTAAAAATTCAAAAACTTGGACAAAAATTTGTCTATTTGAATTGAAAATCCAATTATTTAGTTTGATATTCACATATTTTGTTGAAAAATCGAATTTTTAGTAGGAAATTATTGTTTCCTTTGGAAATCATTCTTCCTATTCAAAAATTCTTCAGTACGGTTAACAATTCAACTAATACAGTTAAATATTTTTCATTTTAGTCGAAAATTCATCTGGTTCAAAACTCATGCTTTGTTTTACATTAATTTTTGGAGACAAAAATGTTAATATTCCATTTCTTGTTGAAAATGATTATTTTTATAGTTCAAAATCTAATCAGTTTGTTGAAAAATTTTACTTTGGTTGAAAGTTAATTTTTAGCAAAAAATTTAACTATCCCAGTTCGAGTTCCACCAATTCAGGTAAAAATCCATCTTTCTGGTCTAAAATTCAACTACTACAGTTAAATATTCACAATTTTATTTGAAACATCATTATTTGGTTTGAAAATCTAACGATTTGTTTGAAAATTAGTTTCTTTTTGTTATAAGTATTTCTTTTTTAACCGAAAATTAAACTTATTCCAATTGAAAATTCCATAATGTTAGTGAGAAATTCATTTGTTTGGTTCAAAGATTTTTTTTTTAAATTTAATATTTGAGTATCCAAATTTTGGTTCGAAATTTATCTTTTTTGTTACAATTACTTATTTGTTTGAACATTCAACTCTATTAGTTAAAGATGCTAATTTTTTTTTCATTCCGAAATTCAGCTATTTCGGTTCAAATGTTATAATCAAAATTGAAGCTCTATAGTTTATTATTTATCATTTTAGACGAAAACTCATATTTTTGGTTTACATTTCATTTTTTCCAGGTAAAGATTCATAATTTTATTTGAACATTCATTATTTTGGTTTAAAAATGAATCATTTTGTTCGGAATTCGTTTTTGTTTTCTTATCGCAAATCTATTTCTTCAATGGTAAATTCAATTTTGGTGAAAAAATTATATTTTCACGTGAATTTGGATATTTTTTCAAAAATTCTTTTTTTTTTGCAATGTTTGATCTGTTGTGTTGAAGGATTACAAAATTGAACGTCATGAATTAAAATAAATTTTTATATCTAATATTTAATACTTGAATACTTTAATTTACAACTAAAACCATAAGTTCGGTTTCTTGGCGATGGAATGACAAAAAGAAAAATTCGCAAAAAAATATTCAACTTCTCAAACAGAGAGATGAAGTCGTCACGAACAAAAATAAATTATTGACAAAACAGGTCAATATTCAACTAAATATAATCAAATTTCTAATTGAGGGGATGATTTTATAACCATGAAGGTTGCTTTTCAATCATATTAATACCAATAGTGAATTTGTACCAAAAAAAACTTTCAGTCGAAAATCTGATGTTATCAGTTTGTCTCAAATAAATAACAATTTGTACGTCATGAATCTGAATTGAATTTTTCGCAAAATATTTTGATAAAAAGGATTGCTGGTGAAGGGTATAACACGCAAACTTATCAAGCTTGAATATTTCTTGCGAAAAAAATTGTATATTTTTGAAATTTGTAGATATATTATAGATAAATTAAATACATCCCAAAAGTAAAACTTTAATATAGTGGTGTCACTCCATTGAGGAATGAATACGAGACATTCCTTCAGATGTGTGCAGTGATAAATATATGTTTTTTCTATGAGAGACCAAGAAAAAGACCAAGACTATACTGCTCTGCTAAACCTAATTTATTTTGTGTCACTGCACCATATAGAAGTGGTTTTTACGCTCGATAGGGCAATCGTTCTGCTACGATTAAAAGACGGTTAGCGTCGTTTGCTGACTTCGGTAGAAAGAGGCATCCCCTGTAAGGTTTCAATTTAATTTCATCAAGAAAAAGGTAAATAGGGACAGAAGGAGCCTTTCGAAGCCCCATAGCTATATATAACCACAAAAGTGCTTTGAGCTGAATTCCTGATATTGATAAAAAATTCTATAATCACCTTATAAAAATGGTCTGCTTTTAAGAGTTTCTTGAAATGTGGGTACTTGTATCTGAAAATTACTTTTATTAGACAGGAAAAAATTATAAAAATATTGTTAAAATGAAGGTCGTGGCTAATGTCTATCCTGAAACGTTTAATAAAAAATTGGCGTCTAATTGTCGATACAAGTGAAAAACAGAAGAGCTGCAGAGAGTAAAAAGGACTTATACCCAGTTATTATTATCATTAAAGGTTTTCTCCCCTTTCGTGTAGTTCGAGATGTAACAGTTGGAAATTACGGTGAGAGAAATTTGCGTGCGGGAAATTGGATGTCGATGGAATATTTAGGTAGGAGGGTTGGCGTGCATCATGTCTGGGGCAACATGTACGCTTCGTCTAAGCATTTTTTATACTTTCGTAACTGGCAACTTGGCAGCGAGTGCACCACTTGGAACCGGTTTTCCATGAATCCTTCATTTCTAAATCCCCCTGTGCATTACACGCGTGTAGGCCAAGTGATTTCGAACAAATGCCGCCGGTATACACATTTACATACACAAACACATATACCCATTTAAACGCATTTTCGACTCGAGCACTGTCGTCGAGCACAGCAAGCTTATTAATGACTCTATGACAGTAAGCCGCTCCTTTGTGGCAATCGACAAATATTAATTTTATACAGATTTGCCTGGAGCACTATTATCAAGAGAGATTGAATTACTTTCGGATGTTATGAAACAAAAATTTGTCCAATGGAATGTCCTAGTCAATGAAATAATTAATATTTTTATTTTTCTCCATGGCATACCTCATTGAATTTATTATGGTTTAATTTAGGCTGATGCATAATCAGAAATACGTAAACCCGTGGGCCGCACTGCTATATAAAAAATAGTTAGTCAGCCTTACTTCTGTGGTTTGCAAATTTTATGCTGCTACTTTTTTGGTTGAGATAACTATTTTGCTTCTTGTTGTCACTATCCGCATTGTAATATTTCAACAAACCAAATAAAAACACGAACAAGAAAAATAGTTAGGCCAACTGTAGGGTTACCAAAATGGGTCGACCGAAAAACAGAACCGTTGAACATTTTCAGGAGCATTCTCAAGACCAAAAGGCATACTGTCAAACTCAGAGCGTCCTTAGTTGAGTTCTTGAATATAGCTAGTCTTGTTTTTTTTAAATATAGTTTCCTATTGTTATTGTTTTCTATATTCACAGTTTTCAACAGGTCTCTACATTTTGTAAATCAAAAATCTTCTAATGTAAACTTATTTTGGAATTGTGCCATATTTCAAAAACACAGTGCCTACGAATTTATGGTTTACTAGTGACCATAACGTAAGATATGAATTTAATGAACATGAATTAGAATAAATAATTACAAAATTAGAATTTAAATTTAATAACACTGATAATATAACAAAGTATAGGGTTATATCAGAGAGAAATCAATCTCCTTAGAACAATTAATAATGAATAGAAAGTACGGGGCTAAAACAGGACATGTTCCGGAAAAACAGGACGTCTGGTAACTGCCTTATTTCCGTGCATGTAGTTTCGTTTATTGTCATGCTTTTTTCAGAACAAATAGTTCTTGCCTCATCCATTCCTACATAGACATGGAGGAAACCTCCATACAGTGTATAGATAATTCTTGATGTAGTATAGAAACGTATATATTTTTGCTTCCATTGATTATAGTATCTACTGAAGGTTGTCACACACAGATCATATTATATAATAAATTCATATGGTAGTCTCTTCAGGTGAATTATTTCGTACGAAGCTTCGAAATGTATATATGTCCTGATTTGGTAATCGGTGACATTTGACGAGCAAACGATTTTGCGAGAAAGAAAGGAAACCCAGATTGTTTGAGTTTGATATATCCTAGATTTATTCATCAACTGGTAAAGAATCAATAGGAATATGAAACTCATCATAGTATTGTGTTGATAGTATCAAAAATTTTTATTGCTGTGAAGATACTTTCATAGGAATTATGCCAGTTATTATTACTTCTCGATGACGAAACAGAATGAAAAGCTAATCTCGCGAGAATCTTGCGGCGAAGAGAAGCGTAGAGTACTTTGCCCTTTATTACCAGTTAACAAAGTAATGATTTGAAAGTGCCGCGTAAAGTACGCTTTCTAATCATCCCGATTGATTGCTTGTTACAGGTCCGAACGTCTGCAGTGCCGACAATCGACGTCAGTGCGAGGTGAGGTGCGGTGGTGCGTTTCCTAAGTGCAGTGTTGAGAGTGCGTTCTTGAGTGCAGTTCTTTAAGTGCTGTTGATCGATCGCAGCTCTTCTCATAAAATGAACGAATGAACGAATGATCCAGTGATTCATCGAGATGAGGCCAAGATCGTGCTCTTTGTTTCTGTTGGTGTGCTTGCTCCTCACCAGTGCCGTTCAACCCTTCACCTCCAAAGAAGGTGAGTTCGTCGCCTGATGCCGACTGAAACGAGAAAGAAATATTTTATTATAAATAGTAAATCACGGATGTTGATAGAGTTGAGCACGTTTACTGTTTAGGTCCCGTCAATTTATAGGCTTGTTATCGAAGAAACTGTGGAGGTCGAGAGTTCGATTCCCAGTGAATAGAAATATTCTCCAAGCGCCCCCTATAGACGTTTCAGACTCCGGCTATTGTTTAGTGATCGATTAAAAGAGCTTTATCTGGATTGATAAATTGAAGGCGTGTATACTGGAATCACGGTAGCAAACTCGGGACGGGGCTAAAAGAAAGTTGGTGATCGAGATGACGACGGTGTATAAAGGCAAGAGAGAGACAGAGAAAGGGGAAGAGACAGAGAAAAGAGGAGGGCGTGGGTCGTTAAGTTTGCCATTTAACTCGTGCCGTCCCTATAATGAGCTCTTAACGATGCTCGCGATTCGAAGAGGTTGAATCACCAAGAAACTCATGCGATTATAGTACCACCCTCCCTAATCGAGAGAATAACGGAGTTACGAGGCTAGCTTTCGCGATTCTTATTCGACTATCAATCTTTGATCCGAAAAGGCTGAGTCACGAAAATCGTCGACTTAATTCAAGTGTCTTGTGGACGTAGTGCATTCTAATCACTCGAGAGAAAGATATTGTGTAATATCTCATCGGGGCAACGTGTTGAAAAAGCGCTGCTCTCACGATGAGTGATTTCTTAAAGTTTATCAAGCGTGGAAAGAAAAACTCTAGAGGTCGAGGATGAGAAATGACTTGACTGTTATTTAGAGCATTGCATGATTGACGCGCAGAACAGAAACAGAAAAAACTCATTTTTCAACTAGATTGATATGAGGTCAAATAATATTTGTGAAATGTATTGCGCATTTCGAATCAAAGATGACAAATGCAATTATTCAATTATTCAAGTGTTTATACAGTTTGTTCATTTTGCAAATTCCTTCAAGCGAGATAAATTGAGTACAATGTGTTTACGTCGATATTGAGAAAAGTAACAAGTGGAATCATAGACCCAGATGAATTCCTTAAATTGTAGGCCCAGAACAAACTGCTTTCGAGAAAAACGCATTTCAAGTTGTCGTTTCATAAACGCCAGTGTTTGATTGGATCTTCAAACGCGAAATGTACCCACTTTTAGTTCTTTTTGGATAATGCATAACCCACACATAAGAACCAAAAATGAATCATTTTAACCTTGCTTTACAAGAACGCTAATAACTTATAAAATAATCGACCATATGGGTCCTTTTGATATGAACGCACACATATTATTCAACGGTACACGAGTCAAAAATACGAGAAATGACCACTTTCTTTTTATAAATCAGAAAGATATATTATCAGTTGATTTAAAGAATGTAACTTTACTTCACTCTGATTCTCAAAATATATAAATACATTTATACTTCATGAGAGGAAGAATTTATATTTTTTTCCATTATAAGAAAAAAGTTTTGCAAATTTGTTGCTCTGTGAGATTTTTTTAGCAGACCCAAATTTGATAATTAAATTGATGATAGCCCAAACATACAGGAAGAATTATATAAATTTTCTCAGAAAAATGTATTTATCACGTTTTATCTGCTTTTCCTCATTTATCTGACTTGAGACACGAAATTTCAGAAAATAATTATAGTTTTTATTTTAGGGTAGGGAGTTTCAGTGAGGAAGTATAATTTCACTTAGAACAGGGAATTTTTCACATGGGAGGGGAATTTTTTTTAACTAATTATAATTCGAATTTAGAAAAGAGGATTTGAAAAAATCGTTCCTCCAATTCATAATTCGTTACAATTTTCCCTCTTCTCAATTTTAAATATAGAAAGTACTTCAAGCAGTCTTTAGAGTGGAAGTGGTATTCCGAAGAAGAAATATTTGTAAATTATAATAGAAAACTTGTTTAAATTGTTCATTGGAAATTCATCCTTTTTGAGTTAAAAAATCAACGACTTGTTTAAAATTTAAATTTCTTTGTTGAGAGCTTAATTTTTATGTTAAAGTTGCATTATTTCGATTTAAAATTCACCTATGTTTGAAATTGTAACTACTTTGTTAAGAATCAGTTCATATTTTTTTTGGTGAAAATTCAAGTATTTAGTTGAGCATTAATTTCTGAATCTGAAAATTAGAATATTTCTTTGAGAATTTTTGTACTTCATGGGAAATTGGCCTTTTTTTTAAATTATTCTTTATGGTCAAAAATTTATCTTCAACTGAAAATGTAACTGTTTCATTTTTAGTGAAAAATTAAGCTTTTCTAGTTCAAACTTAACATATTTTGTTGAAAAGTCGGTTTTTTTTTGTAGAAAATGATCTTTTCCTTCGGAAGTTATTATTCTTTCCCAGAAACTCTTCTTTACGGTTAACAGTTCAAGTTATACAGTTAAACATTTTTCATTTTAGTCGAAGATTAATCTCATCATTCCAATTAGAAATTAGTCTTGCTGGTTTGAAATTCGACTACTTCAGTTGAATATTTACAATTTCATTTGATTCCTCATCATTTTTTGTAAGAATGTAGTAATTTGTTCGACGGTTAGTTTTTTTTGCAATAGATAATTTTTTTAACTGAAAATTCAACTTATTTATATTGAAAATTCCATAGTTTCTGTTAAAACCGAATTTTTAACTTAAAGATCCATTTTTTTCATTTTAAAATTTGAGTATTGAGTACATTTTTTGTTGACAATTTATCTTGCTCAGTAGAAGTTAATTTATCTGTTTAAAACTCAACTCTTTCAGATGAAGTTTCTTCGTTTTAGTATGAAACTCTTTTGCTTGGTTTCAAATTGTTTTTTATCTAGAAATGTTACTGTTCCATTTTTCGATGCAAATGAACATTTTTTTTACGATCGAAATTCGATTATTCCGTTGAAACATCATAGTTTTTCTTAAAAAATGATTCTTTCTCTCTCGAAATAAATCTTCTTGTTCGAAAATTCACCTTCATGGTTGGAAATTGATGTGCTCTAGTTAAATATTTATCTTTTTATTTGAATATCCATCTTCTTGGTTGAAAAATGAACTGATAATTGTGAATCCGTTTTTTTTTTTGTTATTGTGAATTGATTTCCCCTATTTTTGAGCTTAACTGTTCCAATTTTCGTACAAAAAAAATGATCTTTTTTGTTGAAAATTTGAGTATTTTTTTCAAAATTGATTTATTTTGCAATGTTTGATCTGGCGTGTTAAAGAATGTTAAGAATGAACGTCATGAATAAAAATAAATGTTTGCGTTTTGCGAGAAATATAAATATGTTACTTCTATAGTTGACCAGGAAAATTGAAAAAATTGACCGTAAAGAACCGGGAAATGACGGGGAATTTGAAAATGTCCGCCGAATCGCCACCCTGATAAGAGATTGTGCACAAAAGCACAAAATGTCACCGGAATTGAACCAATTAATAGGATGAATTAACATCGCAGTTGATGCCTGCCAAAGAGCGTGACTATCTTCTGTGACTTGAACAGAAAAGCTGTCAGCGGCTCAACTTGATGCAATGAGACGGTGGGTAATTATACGGGGAGTCAGCCCGTTGATTAGTCGTCGCTCGACCGTTTGCATTACCAGTCGTTTTCGATGATGGATTATGCTCCCTGGAACTGCTTTTAAGCGTCGACCTCCTGGATATATATAAGCAACCCTGTAGGATCAGCTAACTAATTACTGTCGTCGTGCGCTAGTGACGAATGATACCTGTATAGTCTTATACGTCGAATGGGATTCAACAAACTTACTCACGCAATTAGCAGTTAAGACCTTTGACTTGACTTGCCCTCTCTCTATCTTAAAATGATTCATTCCATCATGGAGACGTGACGTGTAGGCTGTCGATTAATCACTTTAGACCAATTTAGACCTAATAAGAAACAGCTTTTTTTATAAAAGATAAATGATTTTAGACGTTTTTTTTTGTGCCAGTGAAGCGGGACATAAGTTGAACTTTTCACTTCCTAGAGAGAAGAAAGAGACATGCAAGCTGAATAATGAAAATTAGACATCTGTGAGCTCAATGTTTGTGAACCTAAGAATTTTGGAACTATTTTTGGTCCTTCGGAAATTCAAGGTATTTTCAATGAATTTTTGAATGCTGATTCTGAATCTGGTCTAAATGACTTTCTAAATTCCCGACTGCAAAGTTAAAAAAAAAATACAAATAAACGCGTTTTGGCTGCACTTGGATGCACGTGCAAATAGAACGAGGTGTAGTAAAATTTTTGATCAGGGCTTAATTTCGTCAATCCTTGAATCCTGGTATTCACAAAAACTATGCGTGTGGAATATTTTTGAAACCAGATTGGGAATCATAATCCTAAATTTAATGAAAAATACACTAAAGTTGTCAAAGACGAAAATCAATGTTGGATAGTCGCGTTGAAGGGCGTGAACGATATATGCGGCTCATTTACATCTGTCATGATTCCGAGGAAATTCGGTTCCGCAAGCTCTCTCAAACTGCATGCATTGGTATGCTTCACTGGTTGAAATAGCCAACTCTGTGTCACTGGTATTACTTCAGTAAATAATTTAACTCTCAACCAATGAAATTTCACTGTTTACCAGTCAAATTCTCACATCATCTAGTCAGTGAAATTGTTTACTGAAGTGATACCAGTGACGCAGTGTTGGCTATTCCATCCAGCGAATCTGACGGGTTCACTTCAAGAGAATGGATAATTCTCGGGCCTGCGCGAAGCTCAATGAGTCAGGAAAAATTGCAGTAAATTTTGAAATTTCCTAAACAATTTTGAGACTTTGCAAACTATTGATTTGAAATTGTACTTTGGAGATCGAACGTACGAATGTATCAATTCTAATGTGTAAGCCAGGCCTTAGCACGTTATTTTCGGTAATATATAAGTTTGACAAATATACTAACTAATGACGCACAAATTTTGGGACAATATTTAACAGAGATAGAACAGGGATTGAATCATTCTTGAAGGTTCAGCTTTTGACGTTTTTAGATACTTCAGATCGGAAAATATTATTCTAGAAAAATATATACGTTTTTTTATACTTTTGAGCTACATAATACATAAAAATAACTCTTGAATTGAAAACTGCACCAGGGAAAGTAAAGCAAATCACTTTTAAACTATAGTATTAGGAATAACAGTGATAGGTGATCGTAATTAATGGGCATCAAAATTACTCTTTTCGAGTTCAATTAAGATATTTTTTATCTGATACGTTGGATAAAAACTTTTCAAACAATTAACAGAATTTATAAAGTTTTGAATGTTTTTGTGAATTCGCTTTACCATAAAGATTATCCGTTGACGGATAATTATAGTTTTCAATTGTTGATAACCTTTTTATACAACTTCAGATAAAAAATATACATCTAGGATTTACTGTGGAACGGGACCCAATCTCTTCTGACACATGAGACTTTGAAGTTTGTGCGACATAAGCATGTTCGCGGTTCAATCAAATTAAGGACATAATTATACATTATGCGCCCAATTTGATAGAATTAAAAATATGCGGGTTCGAGTTTTTTCTTATTATCAAACTACTATTGTTTCATAACGTATTCTTCGAATATCACAATCAAATCTAGAAGAAGTTGAGTGAGCATATAATAAAAATGAACGTATTCCTGGCAGATTCGCCGATTTACGCCTATTCATTTTCGCCAAAAATTAGGTTATTATATGTCCAGTAAAATTGATTTATATAATTTCCTTGATTTAGGTAACTGCCCACTCTTCTTATGTTATAGTGACGTCGCGTTTACCTTGGAATAAAATTCTGATTTCACATATAAGTACACTTAAAAGTCGAAAGTTCGTAATTTTTAATTATCTCCCAAACTTTTATGCGAATATTTTAACTATTATATTCTGAGAATATGTAAAAGGGTTCGATCAAACTTTGAACAGTTTAGCGGTTATGCTAGTCCCTCATTAACAAGAATGCAAATAAACCATAATTTAATATAGGTTTCACGATTTTTATGAGTAATTTAATCGTTTAGGAGTTCCAGGACTCATAAGGTCATAATTCAAAGTACTGAGAAAGATGCTGCCTAAATTTTTATAAAAATGTCGTTTCAGCGGTCATGCCTTA
>WSXT02016367.1:0-14360 GCA_011762715.2 Neuroterus valhalla
AGTCTCAAAACGTTGACATTTGACAAAGGCGGGGGGGGAGGGGGGGGTCAAATTTTACACAAATCTCATACCTTCTCTGATGAGAATGTAAAAAGATGGGAAGAGATTATGGAGTCAAAGTATAATAAATAGTATAGACTGATTAAGATGGAAGGGGTCCTAGAATTTTTAGGGAAATCGAGGAATAATTGCAGGTGGTCTAGATTAGTACGTTTCAGAATAGGAGAAGGTGGTAATGAGTGTAAGTACTGGATGAATGAAGAAATGAAAATGTGTAGGGTATGTGGTTACAAAAGAAGGGAGAAAAGGTGTAGCAGATAGGAGTAGATGGATGCTGAGTAGATGGGGAAAAAGGAAAAGGTGGGTAAAGAGCTTAGAAGAGAGAAGAGAATGAGTGGGATAAGAATAAGCCAAAATTGATACAAGTGAAAGATAGAAAAATGGAGCCCTCAAACCCGTAGGAGGGAGAGTAATAAATTATAACCTGTATATAAGATTTAGTGATTCACTATCTTGGATTCATAGCCACTCTTCTTATACTCTTCGGTTTAAGGAATCCTCCTCAACCTTCTAGAAATAGGTCGAATAGTGTAGGTATCAAAATTCCTCCTCTCGCAAATTTCTGAACGATTTCTAGGTAATAAATTTTCATCCATTTTCGGTATTTTTTTCGAACTCTGCTGCAACATTTGTTTGGAATATTCTCAATATTTTAATTGAATATAAAAACCATATTTCTGCAACGTTTCGTCTTATGTGGGTTGTAATTTTTGGTATTCATGAGGGTTAAAGTATTTGCGGTAGAGCATCAAAGAGGGTTTCCGGTCTAGTGGAGATAATAATTCGATTTTCGTGAAGTCGCTGACTCACTTGCTGGAACAGCGACGGAAATTTCTAATTCGGATGCTTCCTGAAAAAACTGCTGACTTACGACGCAATTCGAGGTTTCGAGCACGCGTCAAGTATCGATGGATAAATTTATTCCTCGCTTTTCGCATACCACTGATATTGCTCCAAAGACCTTTTGCTCACACAGGAACTTTAACTTGAAGGAGAAAAGGAGCATTTCATTGATTAGGTTCAAAATTTATATTATAGAATTATTATGCACTACGATATTGTTATTGCGATCATTATGGATCGGCAAAGACATTCGAGTCCCGCATCAATATACTTTCAAAAAAAAAATTTTTAATCAAAAAACCAAATACGATTGAATTCATATCACTGAAAGAGACAAATTTTCTATTTTGATTTGATTATAGGGAATGGGATATATTGATCGTATTGATTGCAACAGATGATTTGTTCGGAAAATTTTTTTGATTCAGGAAAATAATTTGCGGAAGAAGGAGAGCATATAAGATATGCTGCTAGAGTTCAGCTGTATTAGAAAAGGAAAGGAAAGCAGAAAATATAGGAATGATAGAGCAATAGAGGGAATTGAAACGAGAATAAGGAAAGATCTGATAGGGATATATGAATCTCTTATATGAAGAGAAAAGTGAAGGGGTTAGGAGAGTTGATGGAGACAGAAGAAGGAGTCGTGGATTCATTCATCGGATGAGATTCCGATGTGAAAATGGGGAAAGGACGAAGAAAGAATAGGGAGGAACAGGAGATGGGTATATGAGTAGATAGAGTGGAGGTGGAGGAGGTGACGGATAGAGGCCGCTTGGATGAGGAATGTAATGAGACGAACAGGAAGTTAAGGAAGAAATAAGAAGATATAGAAAAAAGAAAGAAGCGCAACAGAATACAAAAGTGATCAAGGTGGTGTGGGGAAGAGAAGGTGATGGGAATAAGAGTGGAGAGGGTAGGAAGAAAATTACTGGCTAGACTGGAAAAGGAAGAAGGGAATACTAAGGGTGATGAGAAAAATGAGCAAACTTCTACGGGGGAAAAGAGGGGGACAGTGATGGTCTATGTTACTGTTGAAGATCAAGTGAAGGAGACCATAAGATGTATGGAAATAGAAAAGTACGTAGACTCGGACCATTTACCACTCATGATGTCAGAAGAGGAAGGAAAAAATGAGGAGCATAAATTAGCAGAGAAAAATCGGAAAAAAAGAGGGGTAGTCAATCGTGATTGGTAAGAAGAGGGTATCAAAGAATTTATGGGGAAGGTAAAGTTAGTAGAAATAGAGAAAGAAAACGTAAATGAGCAGATGGAAATGGTGATGTGAAAGTCGAATAGAATTTTATGGGAAACTGTGGAGAAAGGTATCGGCAGAGTCGGAGATGTGAGGATGAAAATAGGAAGTTACAGAAGAATTGAGAAGATAGGGAAAAAAGAAAGAAGCGCAGCAGAATACAGAAGTGATCAAGGGAGTATGTGGAGGAGAAGGTGATGGGAACAGGAGTGGATAGAGTAGAGCAGAATTTACTGGGTTCATTGGAAGAGATATGATAGTTTATCATAGAAGGGCATATTGAGGATGGTAAGAAAGATGAGTTGTCCTATAAAGCGGAAAGAGGAGAACAGTAATAGACTATGTTACGGTTTGAAGATAGGGTAGGGAAGACCACAAAATGGCTCGGAATAGAAAAGTACGTAGACTCGGACCATCTACCACTCATGATGTCAGTAGAGGGGGGAAGAAGTGACGAGCAGAAATTAGCAGAAAAGAGAAGGGGAAGAGGACTAGGTAAAAGTATTTGGTAAGAAGAGGGAATCATAGAATTCATGGGAAAGATAAAGTTAGTAGAAATGGAGAAAGGAAAAGTAAACGAGGGAGATGGGAATGGTGAAGTGAAGGTTGAATAGAATTTTATTGGTTGTTTGTCTAGAAAGGTACCGGCAGTGGTAAAGATGTGAGGATAAAAATAAGAAGTTAGGAAAGAATGAGAAGATAGAGAAAGAAGGAAGAGGAGCAACGTAATACAGAAGTGATTAAGGAAGTATGTAGAGAAGGAGGTAATGGGGATAGGAGTAGAAAGAGTTGGTTGAAAATTACTGGCTAAATTGGATGAGATATGATAGTTTATCATAGGAGGGAATATTGAGGGCGATGGGAAAAATGAGTAAACTTATACGGGGGAAACTAGACTAGGGAAAAGTATTTGGTAAGAAGAGGGAATCATAGAATTTATGGAATAGGTGGAGATGGTAGGAATTGAGAAAGGAAACACAAATGAGAAGATAGAAATGGTGATGTGAAAGTGAAATAGGATTTTGTGGAGAACTTTCGAGAAAGGTATCAGCAGAGGTGGAGAAAGTAGAGGAGAGAGGCTTCTTGGATGAGGAATATAAGGATGAAAATGGGGAGTAAAGAAAGGATTGAGAACATAGAGAAAAAAGAAAAAAGTGCAACTGAATACAGAAGTGATCAAGGTAGTATATGGAGGAGTAGATGATAGGAATAGAAGTGGATAGGTTAGGGAGAAAATATCTTACTAGACTGGAAGAGGTATGATAGTTTATCATAGAAGGAAATATTGAGTTAATGAAGAGAAAGGTATCAGCAGAGGTGAAGAAGGTGGGGGAAAGAGGCCGAATGGTTTAGGAATGTAAGGATACAAAAATGAAATTAGGGAAGAATTGAGAGGATAGAGGAAGAAGAAAAAAGAGCAACAGAATACAGGAGTGATCAAAAAAGACTCGGCGGAGAAAGTGGTGGGAATAGGAGTGAATAGATCAG
The DNA here is from genome assembly GCA_011762715.2 of Neuroterus valhalla. Classification (NCBI taxonomy): domain Eukaryota; kingdom Metazoa; phylum Arthropoda; class Insecta; order Hymenoptera; family Cynipidae; genus Neuroterus; species Neuroterus valhalla. Next base: position 3,644 of record WSXT02016367.1, read on the forward strand.
GGGGAAAATTACTGACTAGACTGGGAAAGATATGATTGTTCATCAAAGGGTGAAAATTGTAAGTGATGAGAGAAATGAGTAGACTCATACGAGGAAAGAGAAGGGAACAGTGATGGACTATGTTTCTGTTTGAAAATCAGGAAAGGAAGACCATGAGACGGCTCGAAACAGGAAAGTACGTAGACTTAGACCATTTTTCACTAATGGTGTCAGTAGAGGAAGGAAGAACAGATGAGCAGAAATTAGCAGGGAAAAAGAAGGAGAAGAAGAGGACTGGGTGAAGGTTATTGGTAAGGAGAGTGAATAAAAGAATTCATGGGAAAGATGAAGATAGTAGAAAGTATGTGGAAGAGGGTGATGGAAATAGGAGTGGATGGGTTAAGGAGAAAATCACTGGCTAGACTGGAAGAGATATGATAGTTTATCATAGGAAGGAATATTGAGGGTGATGAGGAAAATGAGTAAACTTATTCGGGGGAAAAGAGGGGAACAGTGATGGACTATGTCCATACTGTTTGATGATCATGTAAGAAAGAAGATAAGATGGCCCGAAATAGGTGGTTATGTAGACTCGGACTATCTACAACTAATGATGTCATTAGAGGAAGGAGAAAGTGACGAGCAGGAATCGGGAAAAAATTGGAAAAAAGGGATAGACGAAGGAAATTAGTGAGAAGAGGGAAAGCTAAATATAGTAGAAATCAAGGAAGATAATGTATATGAGAAGATGGAAATAATGGTGTAAACGTCAAACAAAATTATAAAGGGAACTGTTGAGGAAGGTATCAATAGAGGTGGAGAAAATGGACTAGGTGCAAGAGACAGGCCACTTGGATATGGAATGCAAGGACAAAAATAGGAAGTTAGGGAAGGATTGAGAGGATGGAGAAAGAAGAAAAGAGCGCAACAGAATACGGAAGTGATGAAGGGATCGTCACGTATTATGTGATAAAAAAAAAGAAGAAGAAAATGGAAAGTTCCAAGAGGAGGCAGAAAGGGCTTGCACAAAGGAAGAAGTAATAAAAATAGAAAACGGGAAGAAGAGGAAGAGAGGAAGAATCGTGGTATTTATAAATAAATAAGAAAGGGTATGAATGTGATGGTAGATGCTTATGTTTATTATATGCAGGAAAGAGATAGGGGTAAAGCTATAGGGAAAAGTAGATAAAAGAAGGTTCGAGGAAAACAGCAGCTGAAATATTGAGAGGGACGAAACATAAGGTAAGAGTGGGAGAACAAATAGGAGAAACTCTTTAGTTGGCTGGATGTGTGAAGATGAGATGTCCGTTCAGCCCAGTCTTGTTATTCATTTTAATCTCCAATTCAGTGGAGGAGATAGGAAGGAGATGCTAGGAAAAATAATTGGTTATAAGGAACTGAAAAGAAAGATAATTAATTACATATAACAGACAGATGAGAAAGAAGAGAGAAGTTGATATACAATCAATGTTTTGGAGTAACAAAAAGAGAGGGATTGCAGAAATATTTGGAAAGAGGATAGAGGGGGGGGGGGGGGGGGGGGAAAGACAAGATTTGCCAGATGGGGACGAGGGAATAGAGCAAACAAAGCAATGTAGTAGAAGGAGGATGAAAAGTGAGAAAGCAGAGTATAGGAATGGGTGGAAGTGACAAGTGAGCATGTATGAGATGGTTGCGTGAGGGAAAGAGAAAAGAGGGGGGGATGGCAAGAGAGTGTCCCGAAAATTCAAGGGCAACGAAAAATAGGAGCAAAATGGTGGCTGAATCGTACAGAAGGATTGAGTAAAATTAAATAGAATGAGATTAAAATGGGCTCGGACAAAAGATTAGAGAAAGATTTATGCAGAATGATGAGTGAAGGAATGGAGGTTATGTTTTCCCTCATCTCTCAAGGGAGACATCAGACATAAAGGAGATGAAAAGCTACCAATCAGTTCTGAGCCATCTCCGGATTTTTTTTCAAAGCAGGTGAACTCATTTTAAACGTAATTTCGTACCTAATGGAAAATTATGAATAAATTAAAAACTCAATGGAGAGAGCTATGCTTGTTCTCGTTTTGGGTACTCGATTATGAGCGAAATCAATTTTCAAAAGGGTTTCTGGTCACCAAATGACCGACGAGATGGTCGTACGTACATACCATGTAATCCGTTCATCGACGCAAAATGGTAGCGCGTAATACGTAATCCGGGAGGCTGCCTGCATAATCGACCGTGGAATTGAATTCTATCAGCCGGTAGTCCCTCTTTACTGTACCATTCGAGCTCAATTCGCTAAGTCTCTTGGCGGCCCAAACTCAGTCTCTCTTCGTTCGTTCCATTAGGTCAGATGGATAGAAATGCATCAAGATTGCTATTAATGCATTCAGCTATGCATTCTACAAATTATTCTGTAAAAAAGCTCCTTTCGAGTGTAGCTTTATGCGAGCTCCTTTTAAGGGTGATTTGTAATTCTGTTTCAACGAGCTTAGGGAGTGTTATTTCAATATTATTTTAATTGGGCGAGATTGTTTCGTTCCGTGTGGCCTTTTTTTACACAGCCACACAAAAAAAAATCGATTTTCCGATCTAGAGGTCAGACCATGCCGACTATATGTTTTTGGAGTCGCTGAATCCAGATCCGAAGTCCAAAAACCTCCAGCACGTCAGGTTCCCGACAGAACCTCAAAAATTCTTTGAAGACACCCTAAAATGAAGAGTATAATGATGGGCTAAGTACCAGACCATGTATATTATACGTTTTTTGGGTCGCTGAAACCGAATCTGAAGTTCATTTTACCTCGTCGCATCAGGTTTTCGACATAACCTTAAAAAGTCTTCACAGAAACCCTCTAATGAAAAGTAATGATGGTCTGAGTGCTAGACCATATTATGTGTTTTTTGGGTCGCTGAAACCGAACCCAATGTCCATTTTACCCTATCACGCCAGGTTTCTGACTTAACCTCAAAAAGCCTCCATAGGCCCCTAAAAATGAGATCATCTCGAAAACCTGACGTGATGGAACAAAACCTTTTTGAGTTATGTCGAGAACCTGATGTGATGGAGTAAAATGGGCTTCGGATCCGGATTCAGCGACCTCAAAAACATACAGTCGACATGGTCTGACCTCTAGATCCTAAAACTAATTTTTTTTGTGTGGCTGTGTTATTAATTAGCGCATAAGGATCCGTCGACGAATATAATTATCCTCAAAAAATACTTTTAGTGTTGCTGAATGAATTTTGTTGGTTCAAAATCCCAAAAAGCTGGACTAAAACCGAATCCTAATATTTTACTTCGTTCGAATACCCATATAAGGTTTCCGGGGTCGCTGATTTCAAAAATGGAGTCAAAAATCCAAAATTTGAAATGGCGGGTATTCTTCTGAAATTTTCTATACATTTACTTTGAAATGAGTATTAAGGGGTTTTTGAGGTCGCTGATTTCGAGTATGAAGTCAAAAATCAGAAATAGCAAATGCGGATATTTTCTGAAATTTGCCGTGCATTTACTCGAAAATGAGTATTGAGCAATTTCTGGACTAGCTGATTCCAAAATTGAAGTCAAAAGCCCAAAACTGATGATGAAGGACCCAAAATGGCGGCCATTTTTCTAAAAAACGACTTTTTTCAGGAAAATGTCCGCCATTTAGGTCCGCCATTCCATATTTTGGATTTTTGACTTTATTTCCGAAATCAGCGACCCCACAAACCCCTGATACTTACTTTCAAGTGAATGCATGGGAAATTTTAGAAAAATGTCCGCCATTTTGTGTCGGCCATTGTGAATTTTGGATTTTTGACTTCATATTCGAAATCAGCGACTCCGAAAACCTTACATGGATACCTCAACGTAGTGAAATATCGAGATTCTGATCTTTGTCCAGCTTTTCGAGATTTCGAACCACTGTGCTCTACACAAAAAGAAATTAAAAAAATAACGGGTTTCCAAGAAATGGTGGAAAAAGGTAGAAAATGTCTCAACGGATTTCAAAATTGATGAAACAATCTAAATTTCCCCGTATCATATGTTACAGGATCTCTCGGGATCATAACTATTTTTAACCTTTAAAAAAAATACCCAGAGAAAAAGCAATTTTGGCGGGCGAATCTTGCGACACAAAATTAGATGTACAAAAAGTGTCTAAAATATAAAAATACAACATCTACGTATTCTGCATAACTCCAGCAATATCTTCCATACCTCTTATGCACATTTAAACACTCGCACGGAAAATAACAGGCACTTTTGTCGAGGCGACTTTGACGGGCCGTGACAGCAAAACGTTGAACGCTCGAGCAAGGTTAACTTTGTGTGTTCATAAAACAAGAATGGTGTGGTATATGCCTCTTCCCATTGGAGACATCTTGTAGGGGTGCCACCTTCATGAGAGTAAATGAAAATAACTCACGAAATCCAAAGTTCAATTTTCGATTTTCGGCCAGCTTTTTAGGCCCTTTGAACCACTGTCCGCTAGTAGAGTGTGCTACTTGACAGGCGGTGATAAAGTTTTACGGAATTCGTGCTAAAGGTGTGAATGGAGGGTAAAGGTAGAGGCTCAGGACGGAAGTAAGGATGTGAAAGGAGAGTTAAGGGTAGAAAAATAATTTTTTTAAAAGGAGGGGAGGTCAAGTTAGGTGAAATAGCAGAAGTGAGGTTAGGTTGACAAAAAGGGAGATTAATCGTTACGTGATGGATTGAGTTGTTGAGGGGAAAAGAAAGTTCAAAGAAGTGTTGGGGAGGAAGGGTAGTGTATGCGAGTGCTTGCAAGGGCTATGAAATAAAGGGTATGATGTAAATGTGAGAAATAAAGGGCTATCTCAGTAGAGCGGGAATGCATACAGAGACATCTGTCGGATGCAGTAGGCATTAACCGTGGTGGTAGTAGTCTTCGTTACCCGCAGAAGAGAAGACAGAGACCGAGGCTGAAGGCAAACAATATCTTTGCTGAGGGTGAAAACGAGAGTGCTGGAAGTGAGTCAGACGGGGAGGAATCAGTCTACTCGACGCTTGGGTCGGTGTCTAGTGTTGCTCGAAGCAGAGGAAAAAGACTGAATGGGGCAAGCGGTGGAAACGAGAAGGCAAGAGATTGACCATGCAAGAATAGCGATAGAACCCACAGACCACCTCCAAAAATGGCAAAGAAGCTTGACAAAAAGACGATAGGGTTCTTACTATCGAAAATCAGGAAGCTCAGGGAAGACGTAAGGGTTATAAGGGAATACGTGAGAGTCAGGGAAGAGAAACAGGGAAAGGAGATATAAGGGTATGGATGGGAAGGATAGAGAACAAATTTGTGGAAGTAGGAGGGAGGTTAGGTGTAAGAGAAGTTCGCAGGGTGTAAGGAGAGCAGGAATGTATCTAGGACGAGGAAGACTGCATGATTGAAGAGGGTGTGGGAAGGCGTGGTAACAGAATGGAGATGGTGGTAACGAAAGGAGACTAAAGGCAATGGAGTTGAGAATGGAGAGAAGAAGGATAGAAGAAATAATATCGTAATTGGAGGGGTTAAGTTGAGAAGCAAGGAAAAACGGATGGGAGGGGAAGCGCTCCTACAAAGCATAGAGGAGTTTCAGGACAAGGTTGTTGAAGTGAGGCTAGAGGAAAGAGCGGAATCGAATGTCGGTAGTGGGGTTGGAGAACTTGTGAGATAAGTAAGCGATGATACGCAGTAAAAGCAGATTTAGGTAAAAAGAGGTTTTCATCGATCATGATCTGACGTGAAAAGATAGAGAAATTCAAAGGATGTTAAATGACAGAGCTCGAATAGGGAGGGGTGAAGGAAGAGCAGCAAAGGTAGGATATAAGAAAATAAAAGTAAATAAATATATGCTGGTTTGGGATGAGGAGAAAGAGGAGTTGAGAGAAGTGCAGAGGGACTTATTTCGAAGGGGACAGAGGGGTACGGGAAACGCAGGGCGGTGAAGTAATAGAGGTGCTCCCCTGGGATGTAGCAGGGACTGAAAAGAAAAATTCGAACTTTTTGAGGGATTTGCTGTTGTCAGACGGGTAGAAACATGGGTAAAGGGCAAGGAGTGGGTCAGAATAGAACCAAGGTTACCAAGTGGCTTAGGTGCAGGCTTCAGTAGATGGTTGGATTACAGAAGAAAGGTAGGGCTAGTGTGAAAATTACTATTGGTATCAGGCAGGGTTTTGAAAAAGAAATTCACGGTGGTTGTGAGAGGCAGTGGGTGCAAATGCGGGCTGTGGAAATAGGATATGAGACGCGCAAATTTGTGACGGTGAAAAATAGGGATGGGATGGAAATTAATAAAGCTAGGGTGGAAGATGATATCAAGGAGAGAGGAGGGAATTGTTTAATAGAGGAGAGTAGGGGATACAATGCAAGAATAAGGAGAGGAAGAGGCCTCTACATGGATGGGGAAAGTTTTGAAGAAGATCAAAGGAGACGGTTAAGAATAAGGAGGTAAATATTTTGAGAGACTGGTTGGTGGATAGAGGGTACGTGGTCGCGAATTATATGATAACAGAGGACGAACAACGAGAGTACACGGTATGTGAGTAAGGTGGGTGCAGTAGTGATAGACTTTGCGGCCATGAATATGCAAGAGTGAGATGAGAAGGAGATACTCGCAGTAGAAGGAAGGCTACAATTGGACAATCAGCCATTGATCGTGTAGATTACGGAGAGAGATGGTGGAAGGCAGAGGGAAGAATAAGTTTCAATGAGGAAGAAAGATATGGGCGGGAAAGTCTTTAGAGCAATACCAGAAGCAGTTAAGAGAAGTGAGTTTCGAAGGGAAGTTAGTGAAAGAGATATGAAAAGATCTAAAAGTGGAAGTGAAGAGGTGGTATGCCAAAGGAAAGATCGACAAAGGAGGAAAAAAAAGAATAGTTAAACCGTGGTGGGATAGGGAATGCAGAAAGATGGAAAGAATGGTTAAAAATAGGTACGGAAAATGGAATAAGGGAACCGCAAAGAGGAAGGAGTACGAAGAAATAAGAAACGAGTTAAGGTTGATGTGTAGAAGGAAAGCGAAAAGAAGAGAGAAAGATGTGCAAAAGGGGTTTAAAAGTGTTTGGACCGAGGAAACGTGTCGAAAATAATTTATAGGTTCAGAAAGAGTAAGCGGCGAATAAAATATAAGATAAGATACAAGGAGTGAAGGGAATTTCTCAAAGATTTATTCCAGGGTTCAGAACAACGAGAAAGAGTTGAGGAAAGCGGAAGAATGATGGACAAAGGGGAGATGAATGGAAGAGGAATCGAATGACGAGTTGATAGAGATACAAATGAGAAAGTAAGGAAGGTTGATGGCAGCAGGCTTGGCTAGGGTGCAGAACGAAGCATGGATATTTTGTACTCCAGGGGCTCGAGGCAGATTGGAAGAGGTAGTAAAGAAGGCTTGGAGAGGTGAGGGATCCCTAGGAGTGTAGGAGGAGAGTTTGATAGGACCACTGTATAAGAAGAGGGATAGGGATAAGCAGGACAATGGAACATTATAGAAGAATCACGTAAGGTGACGGAGATGCAGACGGGTTTCGAAGCGATAGGAGCATTATCGAAAATATTATTATTTTGCAGCACATGGTGGACACAAAAATAGCGGAAAGGGGGTAAAAGTTTACGCCTGTTTCGATGATCTGAAAGGAGCAATCCTCTCAGAGGGTAGGGGGAAGTTTTAAGAGATGATGGAGGAGAGGAGGGTAAAGTAAGGTCTGATCGAGATTGTGAGAGAGTTGTATGAAGAGACGATAGATAGGGCGAGGGCAGAAGTCATTTTGGAGGGTTTCTGGAAGGACAAGGAGTTGAGGCAAGGGGATCTGCCTAGCCAAGCGCTTTTTCACGATCCTAATTGCTGACATAGAAAGGAAGCTAAAGGAAGAAGTGGTAGGAGGAGAGATAAAAGTATTTTAGAAAAAATGGACCGCATGGAGAAGTCACGATGAAGGAAGTAGGGTGTATGTGATTTTTGAGGGGAACGGCATGGAGAGTAACAAATCACGAGGAGAGGAGGGAATCAGAGGGTCAAGGTTCAATAAGAAATATGTACTATTGAACCTTTGGATTATGCCAATGGAGAGAGCTCGATATTGGCGTAAGAGAGGAGAGAAAGGGAGCCAGGAGATAATAGTGAGGGTGAGATGTGAAAGCATGGAGAGCTCTAATAGGTTTGAAGTGAAGGGAGTGCTGAGGAAGTTGGAAAGGAAGAGAAGGAAGGAGGAAGAGAAATGGAGGTAGATGCGTAAGGAGGAGGGGAAGTAGAAATAAGGGAATTGTTTTCAATGTAAAAAACAAATAAGGAACAGCAAATAAAACATAGTAGACAAGAAATAGGTGGGAACCGTGGAGGCAAAGTATGGACGTGTGGATGGATGACATTCTAAGTGTGGACGGATTATAAGAGATAATAAGAAAATAGATAGAAAGGGATTCAAGTAGGTGGCAATCTGGACATCAGAATCAAAATAGCAGTTCAAAGTAAATACGGAAGTGAAAAATAGGGAGAGATAGAGGTGGATGGAGAAATAGAAGATCTCTGCAGGAGGAGATCTCTACAGATGGATAAGAGAATTTACGCCAGTTGAAGAATGTATGAGACTCGGTAGAGATTATAAGATACGGTAGTTGGATAGAGAATGTGAAAAAAAGTAGAGAGAGGTAACAAGATCATACAGGAAGTGGAAGAGAGGCAATATATACATCAGAGGATATGCACATCGCCCAAAAACATCAAGGATTAACATCCAAGTTAAGGATTAGATAAAACAAAGTTGAAGGGTAAGTGAGGGATGTAGAAGATGGAAGTGTTAAAGGGTAAAGGAATGAAAAGATAGAGATTCAAAATGAAGAGTTTAGGAGGCGAAAAGGTTTCCTGCTGCGTCCGATGCTATTTTCAGTGAGGATCCCAGGTATAGAGGGGAAGTAACAAAAAGGAATGGAAGAAGAGAAGACATGAAAAAGAGACGTGCACAAGAAAGAGAGCATGCAATCTGAAGACAAATGAAGAGGATAAAATTTTTATGAGAGGAGGTCTGAAAGAGGAGGGAAATGACATAGGTGAAGAACAAGGGAAAGAAGAAAGAGATACCCTAGAAGGAATGAGCTTGCAGCGTTGAAGGTTATGGGAAGGCATAAGATTGGGTGAAAAACGCAGATCGATTTGAGAGAAAAAGACAAAGAGGATAAGAGTGAAAGGAAGAGAAAAACACTTGAGAGAAAAAGAAGAATCGGAAAGTCAAAAGGGTAATGCAAGGGTAAGATATAAAGAGGTAGAAGAATTGAACTGATACTGACTGGATTAGAGGAAGAGCGTTTTCAAATTTTGTAACAGAGAGGGGACTAGACTTCAACACATACACACATACATACTTTTTCTATACTTTTCAAAGTTTAATGAAATTCGCGTTTGGCAATTTACGTAATTCAAAATTTTCTATGCTATAAATTTTCATCTCGTAATGTCCAAAATTCTTTCTGCAAGGGATATGTCAAGCTGAGATATCTATTTCAAAATGTAAGAATTAATATTTGATGAAAATAATGTAATATTAACGAATTCATGGGAATGAATTTCAAATAATTGTAAGCGCTTAATATTGAACTCGCAAATGCGAATATGCATTCGAATCTATAATATCGTCAAATATATATTAGAGGTTGTAAAATTGGAACGTTCACGAGTTTACATCATGCACGGAAATGACTGAACAATCAAATATTAATTCCACATAATCCAATTTTGTTATTATATATCATGCTGAACAATTCCAATATCTGGAATATACAAATTGGGAATCGTTTACGTGTCCTCGGCAGGTTCATAGAAAGATAATAGGAATGTAATGTAATTTGTATGAGAAGTTCCGGTTGGCCTTCTTTGGACTATTGACTACCGTCAAAGGCCTATGATGACAATCCATTGGAAAACACCACCAGAGCCATTAAAGTGGGACATGCTAGTTCTCCTTATGCTCTAGCTTCTGGAACCCAACCGATTTTCTTCTTGTAAGAAATGATAACTTATATTTCTTTTCATCAGGATCTTCTTCACACATTCTATCCATTCCTTCTTTGGTCTGCCTCTGGGTACGCTACCATTTGCCCTACCTAGATACACTTGCTTTTTCCGATACAAAAACGAAAATAATCATTGGAATAGTATTCCAAATGTCAATAACGTTAGGGATGCTCTAATTGTTTGAAAAATTACTTTTCCAAAAAAAGAAGAGCGCGCACGGAGAGGTTTGAAAGTCGATTCCGATGGTTATCTGAGTTTTCGTGTTGCACAATTCGTTTATTATTTATCGATCAAACAAATTTCTAATCTTTAGCGTATAGCAAACTTTAGGGTCGTCATGAATTGAGTATTGGTGCGTACGAGTAGGTTTTTGCTCCCTGTATGATAGAGGGCGCGAGTGAAGTTCTATCAATACCGAAAATTAGACTTCCTTACTTACAATCGATGCCGGAGGGACGTACTTTCGACCGTGGTGTGAAGAAAAATAATTTAGTTTTATTGGAAATCAAAGGGAGAAATCTGCCGGCTGCGCGGGCACATCTGTCGCATTCAGCGCTCCGCGCTCGATGGTGAAGCTTCTCCAGCTTCAACGGAGAAATTCTAATCGCGTGTCTCGCGCTGCGCACTCGATCAAAATTTGTCCGAAACGGCATGAAGAACTTCCGGATGAAGAACTTTTCTCTATCAATCTTTTGCCTTTGTATTTGTATTTTGTATTTATTAAAGAAAAGTCCCTAGGGCTAAATAGCCCTCTAAGGAACAAGATAATACAATT